>ML664188.1:837508-936503 GCA_007570785.1 Antilocapra americana | reverse complement strand
GCGGGGCCAGGGAGGGTGGGGCGGGGCCAGGGAGGGTGGGGCGGGGCTCACGGCGGTGGGCGTGGCTGTGGCGGGACCGTGGCTAGGTGGGCAGGGTGAGAGGGTGGGACGGTTGCGGGTGAGGTGTGAAGGCGGGGAGCAGAAGTGAGCGGCGGGGGCGGGGGCGGCGGTCAGTGCCAGGGAATAAGGCGGGACTGCGGAAGGTCACGTGGAGGGCTGGAGTGCCGTGTTGGGCTGGGGCCTGGGACCCGCGGTTGAGATGGACAGAGAGGGACACTGCCGGACCAGCAGCTCTAGGCTCAGGTGGAGAAACAGGCCCGTCCGAGGCAGTGACTTCAGACCCCTAGACTTCACCACATACTTTTCCGCCCGGCCATAGAACACCGCGAGTGGGTGGAGGGCCAGCGGTCCGCCCAGCCAGGTAGGTTCCCAACCCAGCGTGCACTTGAGGTCCATGGTGCAGGAGCTCCAGACGAAGACTAGGCGTCCCTCGTCGACGTAGGCAACCCAGCACTGATGATGTTGTGGGGAAGAGGGAGGTGGTCAAGACCTAGAACGAACACAACCACACTAACACAAGGCAAACTTCAGGTGGGTGGTGAGCTAAAGAGGCCTTCCTCGTCAAGAAGCGAGCTGGCGGGGGAGGAAGGAGAGGGTGGGGTATATGGAGAGACCAGCATGGAAACATACTTGACCATATGCAAAATAGCCAATGGGAGCTTGCTGTAGGACTCGGGACTCAACCCGGGCTGGGTAACAGCCTAGAGGGGTGGGTAGGGAGGGGTGTTCAGGTGGGAGGGGACGTGGGTGAACCTACGGCTGATTCGTGTTGATGTCTGGAAGAACTGCGCTTTACACAGTACTGTAAAGCAATGATAAGCATTCAGCAAGCAGTGGCAAGGCAGGCCCACCAGAAGCGGGCACCTGGTTTCCATGACAAGTATGGTTAATGCTGTATTAGCTAGTGGAGCCACTTTCTGTGTCGCTCTGTGGGTGTATATGGCAACACAAATTGGAATAGAGTAGAACCTGTTGGCAGAGTCACCCCAAAGGAATGGAGAGAACAGTAATCATCCTAGCTGGTTTAATCCTGAATTGTTTCAAAATCAACTCATAATTGATGCCAAGTAAAAGTACTATGTACCCATTAAAATATGGCATATTTGAAGAAATAACATATACTTGAAACCTTCAAAAAAAGTGAATAAATTTAAAAATAATAATAATTAAAAAAAAGATGAGAGCTTGCCATTTAGGCCTCAGTTCTAAATCAGCATCCTTCGAAAGCCAGGTATTCTCACCACACACACACACACACACACACACACACACACACACACACACACACACACACACACATGTCTAGGGACCCTTAAGATCCTTTGAGAGGTTCTCTTGGTTCTTGACTTCCTCCCACTGGAATATTTTTTTAATCGGAGTTGTGTTTCTGCTGTACAGTACGAGTGAATCAGCTACTTGTACACATATACCCCTGTTCCTCTTGGACCTCCCTTCCACTCCTACCCCCATTTCACCTGCTCTAGGTTGTCACAGAGCACCCAGTCTGAGCTCCGTGCACTATACGGCAGGTTCCCACTAGCTGTTTTACACGTGGCAGCGCGCATGCCAATCCCAATCTCCTAATTCTTCCCACCCCACACCCTGTGTCCAAATGTCCCTTCTCTACGTCTGCGTGTCTATTTCTGCACTGCAGGCAAGTTCATCTGTACTATTTCCCTTGACAGCCAGAACCTGGTGGGGTTCCCGCTGTATTCCCAGTGCCTAGAACAGAGCTTAGCATACAGTAGGTGCTCAATAAAAGCCTTGGAGAAAAAGGAAATTCATTTATTGAGCACCTACTCACTATGTGTCAGCACTGTTCCAGGCCCTGAGGCATGGGAGAAGATGCGAAATGAATACAGAGGGAAACCCACAGCCCTTCTGAGCAGTAGCCCTTCTCCAACAGGTGTATGAATCCAGTGAGGTCCACTCTGCCCAACCCGAGGCCTTCTCTGCATATCTTGGTTGGTCCCCTTTGTCCCAAATGCCTGACCTTTAGCCTCCTTATCAGTATAACAAGAGACAGAAAACAGTCCTGCGGTTAATGTTTTTATTAATGGTAACATTCATACTGCACATCTAAGATTTACATCCAAAAGAGCATCGTGTATTTACATGCAATGGCCAGTCCAAGATAACAAATTCAGACCACAGCTCCGTTAAGACTATGGCTTGTTCCAAATTAAATTAAATACGAAATACTCTTACTTCCTGCTTTCAACACGTACAGTACAAACCCAGTCTTATTCCTTTTAAGGAATATAAAATTGCATTGATGACTGCATGGATTAGTGATGATTACATCTGAAATATCTAAAACCTGAGACAAGCCCGAATAGGTTTGAGTGCTAACACGTCTGCTCTTGAATTCACCTGTGAGTTATAATACAGACTGGTCAGTGGTCAGCAGTGGGTGATTTGGGGACCCTGGCTTCAACTGGAAGCCATGCCTGGCTGAGGCAGGGGGGCTCTCGTATCCCCCGATGCCCCCCTGACTACATACCACAGATGAACAGGGTCTTTTGTTGCTACGGTGGTTAGATGTCCTTTTTCGCTTTTTCGTCTGTTCCCATTTCTGCTTGCTTTTAACAGAAAGAGTCTTTGGCCCGTTTAGTCAAGGCTATGGTTTTTCCAGTAGTCATATATGGATGTGAGAGCTGGACTGTAAAGAAAGCTGAGTGCCGAAGAATTGATGCTTTTGAACTGTGGTGTTGGAGAAGACTCTTGAGAGTCCCCTGGACTGCAAGGAGATCCAACCAGTCCATCCTGAAGGAGATCAGTCCTGGGTGTTCATTGGAAGGACTGATGCTGAAGCTGAAGCTCCAATACTTTGGCCACCTCATGTGAAGAGCTGACTCATTGGAAAGACCCTGATGCTGGGAAGGATTGGGGGCAGGAGAAGGGGACGACAGAGGATGAGATGGCTGGATGGTATCACTGACTTGATGGACACGGGTTTGGGTGGACTCCGGGAGTTGGTGATGGACAGGGAGGCTTGGTGTGCTGCGATTCATGGGGTTGCAAAGAGTTGGACACGACTGAGTGACTGAGCTGAGCTGGGCTTACATCACAACATGTACAACAATAAAATACTCACACGCTCTGCGGCCGGCGCCTTGCTCCTGCTCCACCGGTTCAACCTCATCACCATATCACTGGAGTACAGGACTCCTAGAGACCCGAGCCCCATCAGAACAGAGTGGTCAGAAAAATAAATACATGATTTAAAACATGGACAGCTAAGCCTGTCATGACAGCCCAGAGGCATCACTTTTTGGTCAATCACTCTTTTGAACAAGGCACACGCGTTGGAAGGGTAGGCTGTGTTAAACTCGGCACACCTGCGACATTCTAGGAGGTCACTGGATGACCCATCTCCCTCTGTCTCCCTGGAAACAGGGTGGATCTCCACTCTCACCAGGTGGGATGGCCACCCGTGACAGCCTGAGGTTCGCTCTTCTCAAGTTTGTTCCTTTCTCAGTGGCAAGCGTCCTGTTCTCCCTGCTTTCAGTTTGGGTAGGCAGGAATCCAGAAGCACCTAGGATGAGTGTTCTCCAGACACGCTATCTTCAACCATCACATCCCTCGCTCCCCATTTCTGACACGTGCCCACGTCTTCTCTTGTAGCTTAACAATGAAGCTTGAAGAAGGCAGTCTGATGGGAGGGAATCTGGCTTACAGCTGCCCTTGTAAGGGGATTGGTCCTTCTGGGACATGGGGACACCACAGTAAAATTCCTACATAGGGATATCCACCCAGTAAATTGAGACGGGAGTGCGACACCCACAATTCCACCTAAAGACTTAAAGTAAATCTCCTGTGTGGTCTTCCTCACACTCAGGGCCTTCTGTTTTTAAGGCACTGGGATTTGAAGACTTCAAATGAGGAGAGGCAAATGCAGATGACCGAAATAGACAGTGACAGGGTGACCACAGGACAGAGCAGATTCCAAAAGCACAAAACTTTTCTCGGTTAGTGCATCGCATGCGCGTCGGCTATTAACTGCTAACATCTGTAACTTAAAAGATGTTTTTCTCTCGGAAGGAAACAAATGTTTACACTGCTCTGATAAAATTAAATGCCCGTAAGTACCAGGTGTCCAGTGGCAGCCAAGGAAGTGTGCCAGTCTGTTTCCAGCGAGTATGAAGCCACAACCCCACTCATTTCAAAAACTGCTTGTCCCTTAAGAAATGTAAGGTGATGGGAAGACTTTAGGGGGGACTTCATCCAATGTCCCCCAGGTTAGGAGCTGCTTAGAAGGAGTAGGGTTATACTTCACGGTGTGGAGCCTGCTGTCCTAGAAAAGCAAAAACACCAAATCTTCGCTGGAAGGAAACAAATTTTCATCCTGAAATACAGTCAGGATACAGAGCTATTTTTCATTTGGTTTTTTCATCAGAAGAACTTCTTTTCCTTCCTGGAAGTGCTAAGAGATTTACTTTTTGGAATTGGGGCTGAACCCGAACAAACCGATGATGTCGGTCATCGCTTCTCTCAGGTTCTTCCCAAAGCGATGCGAATCCTGCCATTTAAGAACAGACAAAAAGAAACAGCTTACAGCATGGAACTTCTCGCAGTCCAAGCCTTTTCGCTTGTAATCTGACTCAAAGAACTGACATTCCTTCTTGCCAGTTCTCTAAGCTTCGACTCAGTGATTGAACCAGTAAGTTACGGAGTCTGGTGAGATGGTAAGGGTTCGTAAGGATGACAGCTTGTGTGTGTGTGGGGGGGTGCGTTTTTTCTTTTCCATGGTAGGTTGTTATTACGAGACACAGACTACAGTTCCCTGTGCTACACAGTGTGAGCTTGTTGTTCACCTATCTTATATATGGTTGTATTTGTTTTGAGATCTAAGGTGCTTTATTTTTTTAAAAAACAATTTATTAAGGGCGGTTTGAACAGTGCTTGTCTTACTCTTGCCGTATAACACGACACAGAGCAAATATAATTTCTATGCCTCTGCTAATTGTCACAAACCTTTTGAAGTTTCCATTAGCTTCCAACACCTTATCTTTCATAGTGAAACAGCTTTATAGCTATTTTGTTAATTCTTATTTTATATTGGAGTATAGTTGATTTATGATATTGTGTTAATTTCAGGTGTACAGCAAAGTGATCCACTTATACATATACATATATATCCATTCTTTTTCAGATTCTTTTCTATATAGGTTATTACAAAGTATTGAGTAGAGTTCCCTGTGCCATACAGTAGGTCCTTGTTGATTACCTATTTCATATATAATAGTGTGTATCTGTTAATCCCAAACTCCTAATTTATCCCTCCCCACTCCCTTTCCCCTTTGGTAACCATAAATTTATTTTCTATGTGAGTCTATTTCTGTTTTGTAAATAAGTCCACTTGTATCATTTTATTTCTACATATAACCAATAAGCATATGATATTTGCCTTTGTCTGTCTTGCTTCATCTAGTATGATAATCTCTAGGTCCATCCATGTTGCTGCAAATGGCATCATTTTGTAATTTTTATGGTTGAGTAATATCCTGGTGGTGTGTATGCGTATGTATGTATGTGTATGTGTGTGCGTGTCTATAGATCCATTTATATATATATCCATCTATATATCTTTCTCCATTCATCAGGTGACAAGCATTCAGGTTGCCTCCATGTCTTTCTTGGCTATTATAAATAGTGCTGCTGTGAACACTCGGATGCATGCTACCTTTTTTCCCCTAATGTCCACGCATGGCATAAAACATAATAAGCAACTGAATTCCAGACGTCTCTGTTAAAGGTGAACCTGGCATTGCCTGTCAGGCGACGTACGATGTGGAAAGGTGAGAATATAAATAAGGATTTAATGTGCCGTGCTAGGAAGGAGGTCAGGGGTTCCATTCAGAGAACACCACAGACCACTGTGGATTACGTGTGTGAATTTCTTAGCTCATGCACACAGGTCTTAAGTCGACCCTTCAATGTTTCATGCCTGCTAAGTCACTTCAGTCGTGTCTGACTCTGCAATCCCATGGGCTGTAGCCCGCCAGGCTCCTCTGTCCATGGGATTCTCCAGGCAAGAACACTGGAGTGGGCTGCCATTTCCTCCTCTCGGGGATCTTCTCGACCCAGAGATCTAACCAACGTCCCTTACATCTCCTGCATTGGCAGGAGGCTTGCTTAGCACTAGTGCCACTGGTGGGAAGCCAACCATTCGATGTTACAGAGAGTCAACCATTGAAGGCCTTGTTTTGAAAACATCGCAACCAAGGAAGGGTATATAACTGAATTGAAATTTTCTGTCAAATCATGGATGTGCACCCCCACCCCCAAAAGAAAATAGTACAGATACTCCATCCTGGGAAGGAGGGACTTCTGTACTTACCGTCTCAGGACAGGAGAACTTAGAGGAGACGTGGAAACTGATGAGGTCCTCACCAACGAGAATGTACGACACCCCATAGCCATCGTCAGCAACCTACAGAGAAGCACATTCAGAACTCGGGGGACATCCCCTGGCGGTCCAGTGCTCAGGGCTCGCACCTCCACTGCAGGGAACATGGGTTTGATCCCTGGTTGGGGAACTAAGAGCCCACATACCATGTGGCGTGGTGAGTGAAGGAATCAACAGAACGGTGGGAATGAGGCCACAGGCCACGGGGATTTCGGACCTTTAATGAGACGTCCACTCACGCTGGCATGAATAACCAGCAGGAGCTCCTTCAGGGCGGGGCGCTGATAGCCCAGACAGGCCCGTCCTGCCCTGGCGCTTGCTGCTCTGTGAACTCAGATGCCCGGCCACTTACCGGCCCGAAGCCCCCTCCGCTCGACACGTAGTCTGGATTCCTATCCAAATTGAACAGCTCCACCTGCTGTGGAGGGGTCTGGCTGGTGGATAATCTCCAAGGCTCAGATAGGACCTGGGGAGTTAAACAAGGCAACGTTCCAGTGACACCTCCCAGCTCCATCTTCTGTCCCCAAGGAGCCCGGGAGGTGAGGGAAGGCTTGCTTGGTGTTTGGACTGTTTCAGACACGAGAAGGCTATGTCCCTGGTGGCCTTGCTGGCTCTTGGGGCAGGGGTTCCTCGGAGAGGGATGGAGCAGGTGAGGACACCTAGACTAGACAGGCAAACACTGGCTGACGGGGTCTTGGGCAGAAAAGATGGCAGATACGTGGCGTAAGATTTGGAATGGAGCGGCTGTGTGCTGGAGCAGACTGGTACCAGCTCCCCTAAGCTGAGGGTCAAACTTCCAGGAACTTTCTAAGCTGCCTGTTAAACACAGCCACGGTTAAAAAATTAGATTTTATAAACATAAAAGTAAAGCAACTATATTAAGAATGAAAGAAGTAAATACCCAGAGCTCAGGGCTTCCCTGGCTGTACGATAGTTACGACCCTGGGCTCCCACTGCAGGAAGCACAGGTTTCAATTCCTGGTCAGAGCACTAGATCCCACATGCTCTGCAGGGTGGTCAATAAAAAAAAAAAAAAACCCACCTCAGAGCTCATCAGTTCAGTTCAGTTCAGTCTCTCAGCCATGTCCGACTCTTTGCGACTCCGTGGACAGCAGCACATCGGGCCTTCCTGTCCACCAGCTCCCGGAACTTATTCAAACTCATATCCTTTGAGTTGGTGATGCCATTCAACCATTTCATCCTCTGTCGCCCCCTTCTCCTCCCGCCTTCAATCATTCCCAGCATCAGGGTCTTTCCAAATGAGTTAGTTCTTTGCATCACGTGGCCAAAGTATTGGAGTTTCAGCTTCAGCATCAGTCCTTCAGAGCTCATCACTAGATAATTATTTTAGTACAAGCATGGTTTTTCCAGTAGTCATGTACAGGTGTGAGAGTTAGACCATAAAGAAGACTTTGCACTGAAGAATTGATGCTTTCAAACTGTGGTGCTGGAAAAGACTCTTGAGAGTCCCCTGGACTGCAAGAGCAAACCAGTCAATCCTAAAGGAAATCAACCCTGAATATTCATTGGAAGGACTGATGCTGAAGCTCTAATACTTTGGCCACCTAGTATGAAAAGCTGACTCAATCAATGAAAGAGACCTTGATGCTGGGGAAGATTGAGGGCAGGAGGAGAAGGGGGCAACAGAGGATTAGATGGTTGAATGGCATCACCGATTCAATGGACATGAGTTTGAGCAAGCTCTGGGAGCCAGTGGAGGGCAGAGGAGCCTGGTGTGCTATAATCCATGGGATGGCAAGGAGTCTGACCTGACTTGGTGACTAAACAACAATCACATTCCAGGGGTTGAAGAAATGTGGCTCGGCTTTTCCAATGTGAGGACTGCTGAGCCCCGGAACCCATCTGTTAGGCCAGTTCTGACTGGCAAAGCTGTACTAAGTTTTACTAAGTTTTGTCCTAAGATTGACTAAGTTTAGTTTAGCCAAGAAAGCCAAGTGTGCTGCACAGAAAGGCCTCACCTCCTTCAGGAAAGGGGAGTCGACCGCAAGGTACTTGGACACCACGTAGAGGCAGAAGAGGTGGCGGTCGATCCCCGCGCCGGTCATCGCCAGGCGGTACAGATGCTGATGCTTCTCAGACGCGATCTTGAACAACTTGAGCTTCTGTTCAACCTGAAATAACAAAGGACAGGCAGTTTCAAGTCATGCAGCAGAGTCTAAGCTCCAAGATGATGGTCACGGGCCCTTCTCCCCAGCGGTCCAACGGGGTGCTGAGACAGCAGGTCACTGGTGGGGCGGACAGGGGGTCTGGGTGGTCTCTGGGTGGTTGCCAAGGCAACCTGACCAGAAACGCCACTGGCCGGCTGCCCCTGCCCCAGATTCCTGCTGCGAGGCTGTGGAGGGGACAGTTTTGGGATCCTGTGTGCTGCCCACTGGGCATCAGTTCACCTTTCACACAAATGAGACCACTGACTGGTAGGAAAGCGCCAGCCTTCACATCTCATCATGTGGAGTGAAGCCCTTTCCTCTCAGGGGGCCCTGACATCCCTGTGGGCCTTTAAATAACCCTCCAGGGTGGTCTGTCAGCTCGGGGGCTACAAGTCGGACCCGAAAAGGCTTCTTTAGGACCCTGTCGGTCGATCTCAGAACGAGGCGACCCAAGCCCTTCCGTGGCCCGCCCACTCCAGACCCGGCCCTCAGGCCCTTCTGAAGGCAGCTAGTGACAGGTCAGAGCAATCTGTGGCCTGCCCAGCCCCTCCCCACGGAACCGACAGCCTTTCCAGGAAGGAGTTCTCCAGAGCGGGGCAAAACCCTGGGCCGTGTCCCCTCGGGGGCGAGCAGACCCGGACAGGATGGGCCTCAGCCCCTCACTAGGTGTGTGCTCAGCAGTTTGCCGAATTCAGCTAAGTCTCTGTTCCTTTATCTGTCAAAAAGGAACTGATAATGCTTCACGAGCCACCACCAGGACTGTCAAAGGCAATGCACCAAAACCCCAGGGCCCTGAGCTTGCGTGGGGGGCTTCAGTGTGGGCAGTGGGCTTCAGGAACCCCGGGCAGAAGGTGTCTGTTTGGGACTTCCCTGGTGGTCTAGTGGTTAAGAATCCACGCTCCCAATGCAGGAATTGTGGGTTCAATCCCTGGTCAGAGAACTAAGATTTCACATACCATAAGCACCAACAAAAACCAGAGATAATAATAATAAAATAAGAAGGTGCCCATGGACGGTCACCGTTTTCTCACCCAGACACCGACTACCGGCACTGTCCTGCCTCACCTCCTTCCCATTCCTGTATTCGCTGCTGGGCACCGCTCTGATTTAAAGACTCTGAGGGGGCCCGCCCTGGTGGTCCAGTGGCTATGAGTTTCTCATGCAGGGAGCCCAGGTTTGATCCCCGGTCCGGGAAGCAGAGCCCACATGCCACAACCAAAGATCTCGCCTGGCTCCACTAAGACCCGGTGCAGCCAGATAATAAAAAATAAATAAATATTGAAAGACTCCTATGAAATATAACCTCACTTGCAGGTTACAGAACCACGGGATGGATGCAAACATGAACCTTTGTGTCCATCTAGATGGTTGCCCTTTAATACTCTCTGTCCTCCCGAGACGGGTGGAGGGAAGGAAGGAAGTACTGGACACAGACTCGCCGGAGAAGCATGCATGGGGTTTAATCCGGGAAGCCTGCGTGCTGACCTCGGTGTCGTCCTCTGAACCGCAGAGGCGGCCCCTCGGGGGCTGTCCTCCGCCTGGCCGGGCAGAACCTACCGTCTGTGTGGGGTCCACCATGGCCAGCACGAAGTTACATGACTCAGTGGTGCAAGAACGCACGGTCTCTGTTCTGCCCTCTCGGAAGAGCCGGGTCATGGAGGCCTCATAGGTGAGGGAAAATTTGCCCATGTCCTGGGAAAGGAAAAATATTTTAACACGAGGCTGGGCGTGTTGACAAAGACATAAGAGGGGAATGGTTCAAGTCAGCCGGGAAAAGCAGACAGCATCGTCAGAGGCAGTTTTTAGTCATTGTCAGTTTTTACACGGGCTTATGCAGCAGGCAGGTGGAAACGTCACTAGCTTTGAAAGGGGTGGGGGGGTCCAGGTTTCCGTGTCCAGATATGACTGGTACCATGACCCAGTTTCCGGATCTCACACACCTGCCCGAGTGCAGATCTGGTTTGAGGAAGAAGACGGTACAGGACCCGGAAACTGCATGCAGGAGCTGGGAATTACTTAACTCCAGGTCAGGATGGTCCTCCTCTGAGGGGGCAGGAAGTGGGTGGGTGGCCAGTGTCTCCAGCACAGAGAGCCCCCCACCCAAGCCATTAGACAAGAAGAGAAAGCAGGAGGGAAGGGCTGTGGAGGGCTGGCAGATGCTGAGGGGAGCAGATGGGGGTCTTTCGAGAACATTCACTTTCTGGTGAAATGAGGAAGTTCACCTCCTAAGAGAGAGAGGATGGAGAGGAGGTGCTGGGAGTCAGCAAAGGGGTGTGAAACAGGCTCTGGGGGCGTAGAGCAAGTGGTCTGGGACCATCGGAGTCAGGGCTCGTGAGTCAAGACAGACAAGCCGTGGTTTGGGGGGTCTTCTCGGGCTGTGTCGGCTTCTCAGTGCAGCATCAGAGCAGGCAGACCCTGGACTGACCCGGGGGTATGCCCGCTGTGCTTGAGGCTCTAGGGCAGAGGTCAGGGTGATACAACAGGCTGTGGAATCTAAGCCCGATAGGCAAAAAGGGGGCGAGATAGATGGGCAGAGGGCAGAGCAGGATGGAGACGCGATGAGGAGTGCGGGGCCAGGGCCAGAGGGGAAACAGGATGAGGGAGAGCTGGGACCCCGCAGGTGATGCGCGGACGGTTCCGCAAGGGCCTGAGACAGGCGGCGGGGACGACGAGGACAGCACGGGCCCGTGGGAGCTCGGGGCGGCCACCGGGGGCTGTGCTGTGGGTGGGAACCACCAGCAAACCCCCAGCTCGAAGACGGCCAGGTTCCCCATGGGGACGGGAGAGTGCGGACCCAGGTTACTTCTGACCAGACAACGTCCCTCTGGGCATTTGGGTCCTGGTGGCCCCAGGGTGACAGGGGACACCTGCCACAGGCCGGTACTGTTCATTCAGGAGCTGGCAAGGCTGAGTGTCTGGTGTGCAGTCCAGACCCACAGGCGGCCTGGCTGGGTGGGCTCCTTACCCCCAAGGCTGGTCGGCTGACTTAACACTGGGTGTCCCCACCAGCCTGCGTGTTCAGGGATGAAGCCAGCTGGCCATGGGTTCCAAGTGCCGTCCCAGCCTCCGGTGGGCACCCCTAGCACCCAGCACAAAGACCCGCCAGCTCATAATCTACTCATCCTTTTACACACTGGCTATTAGATTTCCCCCGAATGGGGTCTGAGAGGTCCTAACCCCTCATCTGGCCTAACTAAGGTCATTTTATCAAATATGCCTTTCAGAGAATTCCCTATAGGAGGGGAGCTTACTGTGGGGGGCTTTCCCAGGGTCTTATCATAAAGCTCTGGGGAGCCTGGAAGGAAGGAGGGGATAGGAAAAAGTATAAACATGCTATTTTAGTCACTTAATACAGGTTAACTTGGGGTATACGATGCAACGATTTATTTGAAGTCAACTTTCCAACATCAAACTTGAACCGTGTAAGTGGTCCGTGCGATCATGCATTACACCCACAGTTTTTTAACGACCATCTAAAAACCTCGTGGCCGATGCACTGAGTATTAGCGGGCTCAGACCCCAAGTCGAGTTATGGCTACAACCGCTTAACCTGCTACGACCAGCCACCGTCTCGCCATCGGGAGAGCGGCCATCGCCAAAGTCTCCAGCGTCTAACCAGCAGGATCAAAAGACCAAGTCTATAAAGATATTAACACACACGGTGTGAGAACAGGAACCTTGTGCACACTTGGATTGCTGCCCTGGAGCTAACTGTTGGGATTGGTGGTATTTGGGGGGATCTTTCACCTGTTTTCCAAGTGAGAAGTAAATACGATCCTGAAACAGGAAGCCAATAGCTATAGCCTAAAGAATTATGGCCGGGAGAAGGCAGTGGCACCCCATTCCAGTCCTCTTGCCTGGAAAATCCCATGGGCAGAGGAGCCTGGTGGGCTGCAGTCCATGGGGTCGCTATGAGTCAGACACGACTGAGTGACTTCGCTTTCACTTTTCACTTTCATGCACTGGAGAAGGAAATGGCAACCCACGCCAGTGTTCTTGCCTGGAGAATCCCAGGGATGGGGGAACCTGGTGGGCTGCCGTCTATGGGGTTGCACAGAGTCGGACACGACTGAAGAGAATTAGCAGCGGCAGCAGAATTATGACCACGGCCCAACGTCTTCATTAAATCAATTGCTCAGTATGTATTTACTGATGCCTCTTCCTCAGTGGCTATTACGTTCCTGGCACTGGGATGCAGTGGCAAAGGAGACAGATCACATCCCTGCCCGTCCGCGACATTCCAGTGGGAGAGACGAACACGCACCTGACGTCATGGAGTGACAGGTGTGATGCACAGAAAGAACACACGGTCGGGGAGGAGTGTGATGGGGAGGAGGGTTATGGGTTTGTTTTCATTTTTTTTAGTTTTTGGCTGTGCTGCACAGAATGTGGGATCTCACTTCCCAGACCAAGGCTCAAACCCGAGCCCCTCGCATTGGAAGTACAGTCCTAATCACTGCGTCACCAGGGAAAGCCCAGTAGGGCTCTTACAAATAGGAGATCTGAGCAACACCCCCTTGATCTGGAGGTGGTGAGGACTTCCCTGGCAGTCCAGAGCTTAGGACTCGGTGCTTCCAGTGCAGGGCTTGTGGGTTCTGTCCCTGTTCAGCGAACTAAGATCCCATATGATGCAATGCCAAAAACTATTAAAAAAAACATCTGGGAGTTATTAATTGCCAGCACAGAGCAAGTGCAAAGGTCCTGTGGTAGAAATGAGCCCGGCACGTTCAAAAGCAGCAAAAGGAGGGAACAAGGCCCAGAGCAGCACTGGAGAAGGTCAGTATAAGGACTCGATCAAGGGTGACTAACCCTGGGGATGTGTAAACTTGGATGAAAAATATGCATAATTTTTAAATTTTACAGAGTGAAATTAAGCCACAAAGTGAAATACAGCATTTAGAAGCACAGGCAACAAATCACAGGAGTTATGAGCAGTGCCTGTGATGCTGAATAGAAAAAAAAAATCACAGCTATTTTCACATCAAATTATGGCACCTCAGTGGTAAAGAATCTGCCTGCACTGTGGCAGACCTGGGTTCAATCCTGCATTGGGAAAATCCTCTGGAGGAGGGCATGGCAACTCACTCCAGTTTCTTGCCTGGAGAGTCCCCATGGAAAGAGGAGCCTGGAGGGCTATAGCCCACAGGGTCACAAAGAGTCAGACACGACTGAGCGACTAAGCACACAGCATGTGGTTATCACAGATGTCCCCAAATAGCATCTAAGCTTATCACTGCTTCGCAGTTAAAGGCCTTTTTCAGACCCGCTGCTTGAAAGTCAGTGCATGAAGAATTACAAGCAGGGCTTCCCTGGTGACTTAGTGGTAAAGAATCCACCTGCCCGTGCAGGAGACACGGGTTCGATCCCTGATCCAGGAAGATCCCGCATGCCGTGGAGCAACTAAGCCCGTGTAGCCCAACTATTGAGCTTGTGCTCTAGAGCTTGGGAGCCACAACTACGGTGCCCACGTGCGGCAACTACGGAAGCCCCTGTGCCCTGGAGGCCGAGCTCCACAACAAGAGAAGCAACCAAGAGGAGAAGCCCGCATAGCAGCTAGAGAGGAGCCCCCGCTGGCGGCAACTAGAGAAAAGCCTACGCAGAAGAGAAGACTCAGCACAGCCAAAGATAACAAAAGAAATACAATTGTATCTAAAAAAGAATCACATCTACTGTACCGCAAAAGGAGCCTACTATTTTGACGCCTGCGTGTTAATTAACTGGTTACTTTTGTAACCCTGTGTATTTCATTTTACGCTTTCTAAACATTATTCTGAGAAGGGATCCCCAAGGCTTTCTCAAACTGCCCAAGGGGTCCAGAGCACGAAGAAGGGTAGGTGGCTGGAGCAGACCCCTGCCCAGGGCCACCCAGAACATCTGGATTTGTGCAGGAGCCCCCCGCGAGGCCCTCCAGCCCCGCGCTGGGCAGAGACCCGTCTGACCGTGAGTACCGCAGCCAAGTCTGCTCCTAACAGAGCTGGCCTTCCAACAGGCCTGCAGGGAAGAACTTTTGAACGGGGGAGTCTACTTTCAACTACTAATAGACTTCGGTCAACCATTTTTAATAGACTGAGTGCCACGTGAAGAATTGGTAGAGGGGAGGGGGCCAAGAATGAAATTTTGGCTGTTTCTAGCCAGAGCGCAAAGAATAAATATAACTGCTTGGGTTATTAAAAGAAATAATCAGTGTCAAATAAACAAATCAGTTACATGTTGCCATGGAACTATTCTTGCACCTAAACTATACTGTGTTAATCACTATAAGCCTCTGATTTCTATATTTTCAGCTTTGAAAGAGCAAGTCTCCACCTCACCCTGCCCCATCTCCCACCTGACAACTTTCCTTTTCAAAATATTACTGGTTATTCTCAAACCTTAGTGCTCCATTTGAAATTGAAGGTAAACCAGCCCAGTCCCTCTCCTAAAATCTTCTTCGGACCTCTGACGATGTTCACAGTGCATGTGTGAACCGGGAACATTCATCTCGAAGGTGCTGAGCCTTTCTGTCCAAAATTACAGCCTTTCCTCCCTCTCCGAGGGTCCATTCCTTCTCCTAGGCTCTGGGCCTTTTTCCCAAAGGTCCTGTCTGCTTTATAAATAGAGACTTGGGGAATCCCAGGTTTTTGCTTCTAGTTTGTATCACGTTTTCCTACCATGTTTCCTGCTTGACTATCACAGCTATAAGACAAAGATGCTGCTCTTTGTATAATTCTGCATCTTCTGAGCAGATGTGTGAATATTTCTTCTGCCCGGTGATCCTGTCGGCTGCACCCATGCCCTTTAACGCAAAGACATTCAAGAACAGCCCCTGGAGGTAGCTTCATCCTTCCTGCTTTAATGGGGCTGCCTCCACACTCCACTTCTGAGGAAGACCCTGGCCGCTGGCACACGATGCGATTTACTGTCTTAAGAAGAGAGCCCCCACGCTAAGAGTTACTGAGCAGGGATTCTCCATTAGGAATGCCTCGTCAGCATCTGTCAAAATGACTGGCTTCTCTGAGCTGCATGATTAAATCTATTGTTTTATTAAAGCAAACCGTCCTCCTGCCACTGGTGTTAGCTATTGCTGGCTGCTGTATTTTCCCTATACTGGCTGATGCTATTTGCTATTACCTTATTTAGACTTTTTGCATTTGCATTTGTGAGCAAAACTGGTCCGTGGCTGTCTTTTCTCGTGCATCCATCAGCTGTGTTAGAGTTGATCTGAAGTACAGTTGTGGCTCGTTGGTTTTCATTTATCTGAAACTAACACTGCCTCTTGTGCTGTTCTGCCTCTGTTTATCTTCCTGACCTGGGTTATAGAGGAGTCGAAGCTACAGGTTTCCCCTGGGACCCATTCCTGACTCCAGTATCACCTTGGCAGCTGGTCAGCTCACCTCTTGGAGTGAACCCCGATTTTCTTGACCGGTAAAATGGCCAACTATAGAGACTTCCTAGTGAGGAGACAGAGAGCTATGTGTATGGAGCACTGAGACCAGCGCCTGGCACAGAGCAAAATCACACAGCAGAACCACCATCCAGAAATGCTGCCCTACATCCGTGTACAACCCTCAAGCTTTGAAGACAGAAGCTCTCCCTTAAAAACAGGACATATCTTGACCCAATGCCACAAGGACTTCCACTGCCCCTGGAAACCAGGGCCACTCTTTCAGGGTGGAATGCTCCCTCCGATGGAAAAACAGTCCCACTGAGGTCCTCTAGGGCCCTGGAAACACCACAAGCTTCTGTGCATACAGGGACCGCACCCATCCCAGAGAACCTCCCATGGGGCTGGCATATCCCCTCCTATGGAAGAGGATGTCAAGGGTCAGAGATCCCAGTCACCTGACCTAAGTAGTTCTGCTTTCCCAAATCCTAGGACTGGGAGCTTACATGTCTAATTCTTGCTTTGTAGAAGAAGGAGCTCTCACTTGCCTTCCACCCCCTACATTCTGCCTCTCCTCCCCTGTGAAGCGGGAACCCACTGCTGTCCCAGGCACGATTAGCTCCCTTGACGGGTCCTCCCCTACTCACTGGGCAGGCAGCCTTGGGCCTGTGTTCAGAGCCCTCAGGAGTGCTCAGGACAAAAAGCCCAGCTTGGGGGTCTCACCTTGTAATGAGCCAGCTGGAGCGAGAGCTGCACGAAGGCGTCCGGGCTGGTTCGACATTTCTTGATCAGCCCTTTCCCGAAAGTGCGGAATGGGAAGGAGTGGAAATCCACGTCGTTGGCCAGGAGGTTGGCGCTTCTCAGCGAAGTCTCAATGACCGCCTGACACTTGGGGAAAAAGGAGAAAAGGCTTCACTTGATGGGAGGGGAAGTTCTGACACATACTCTGAAGAAAAGGCAAGCCGGCTTTCAGCTAACAGACAGGCTTGTTGTTTGGAAATACACACATCACGCTTACTTCTGGGTTTTTTCCAATCTTTCTAACCTAAGAGTCGCAGTCAGCTGGTAACGTGGCACTCCCCCTCACCCCCCGAACAGCAATGGGGTGGCCCACACAGGAGGAACTCATGGTCCAGTGGGACCCCCAGAGGGCATTTCAAGAAGTCACAGGTTTTCTTTCATGAGAGCCATTCTTGTTATATGCTAGCCATTGAGGGACTAGTTTTAAAAATAAAAACGGACCGGGACTTCTCTAGTGGTGCAGTGAGTAAGACTCTGTGCTTCCCCTGTAGGGGTGCAAGCTTGATTCCTAGTTGGGGAACTGGGATCCCACATACTGCTTGGCACAGCCAAAAAAGGAAAAAATAAAGGAAATGAAAAAAAAAAAAAGGACGTGGACTGTGGGACAAGTGTACAAAAGAAGTGAGTCCTCAGCCGTGAAGTCATACAAGGAATCTTAAATGCACATGACTGAGTGAAAGAAGTCAGTGAAACAGCTCCGCACCATACAATTCCAGCTGTACTGTCGGAAAAAAGGCAGCGTGATAGAGACGGTGAGATCTGTGCTGCCAGGAGCAAGGCGGGAGGGAGGGATGAGCCGACAGAGGAGGGGTTTAGGGCAGGGACACCGCTCCGCGTGTCTTTACATCTCTGTGCACGGCACCAGGCGTGAGCCCTAAAGTGAGCTACGAACCGGAGTGACACCGACGTGCCAGCGCAGCCTCCCCGCCTGTGACACACGGACCAGCCGGGAGCGATGTTGGTCGTGGGGGTGGCTGTGCGTGTGTGCGGACAGGGGGGTGTGGGAGGACTCTTCACCTTCCATTTGGATTTTGCTGCGAACTTAAAACCTCTCTAAAAACTAAAATCCATCAAATAAAAATCTTTTTAATAAATGGCAAGTGACTTGGTCAGCTAGAAAGACTCGGTCACACACTTCAGCAGAAGTCACGCCTCTCTGAGGACCACACACCAGCCACAGGGATGCAGCCTGGACAAAAAGATGCAGATGGATAAGACCTTGCAGTATGGATCCAATATTTTCTACGTCAAAAATGACGTCAAAAGAGAAAAAGACTTCTCAGGCCCTGGTAATTCCTGCTTGGCTTTGAGCTGATATTTCCAGCCCTAAAATTCCTTCCCCAAAGGGCTTCCATGGAGTAAACTACATTGGAGAACACTCAGAGGAATGAAAATGACAAATTAGTGATCTAGCATACTTCAATTCCAAAGGAAATGACTTCGATTTTCACTTTTTCATTGTGATGTCCAGCTAAATTTGAGCTTGGAATTTCAGTGACAATCTTAGCCCAAAGCTTTCAGTGAGGGAAGAACTACTGACTGGGGCTCCCAAGGCAATAGGGGCTGTAGCAGCTTCGAGGTCCCAGGAAGAAATGCCCAGGCCAACAGATTTCTGTCTCGGGGACATTCAACCGAGCTCGTGAGCACTCAGGAAGGACTGCTGGAAAATTCGACTGTGAGAGTTTAGACTCGTCTCCCATCCGAGGTCACTGACAAGCGTCTGAGGAGCGGGACTTACTTCCTCTGGGATGTCCCACTGCAGCCGGGTTGGGTATGGAATGTTCGGGTTGATGTCTCCTTTGCAGTGTCCATCCTCTGTGTAACCCAGCTGGAAGCTGTCCGTGGCCATGACGTACTGTCAAAAATAAAGACACATCTGGCAAGTCAGAGATCATCACAGGTAACAGGGTTACATACAAGCCCTCTGACCTCTCAGAGCACAACCTCCTTCTTTCCAGAAATGCAATCAAGACTTAACCATAACTACTTGCTATGGTCTGCTGAGCATCTGACATCCTGTGAACAGCCAGCTCGTGAGATGGTCTGATCTCTGCTTCAGGGGCAAGAAAGATGGGCCTGGAGAGGCTCCACAGTGTTTGGATGGGTAGGGAGCTGAGTGTATGATGCACAGAAAGTAGCTCAGAGCCTGCTTCTAGGTCCTGGCTGTGAGCTGTTACCCCTGGGTGTTACCCTGATGAATACTGACACCTCGCCTGTAAGGCAGTAACTGCTGTTCTCACGTGTATGAATGGGAAGACCGCCTCAGCGAGGTGAAGAGTCTGCCCGAGGTCACACTTCTCAGGGAGCCAGGATGTGGGCCCAGGGGTGGATGCTCTCTGTTCACTGGCAGGTAATCTTAAGCCCATTTATTCAATGGTATTTACTGAGCACCAACTACGAGTCAACCCCGAATATTCACTGGGAGGACTGATGCTGAAACTGAACCTCCAATACTTTGGCCATCTGATTCGAAGAGCCCACTCATTGGAAAAGACCCTGATGCTGGGAAAGATTGAGGGCAGGAAGAGAAGGGGACGACAGAGGATGAGATGGTTGGATGGCATCACCGACTCAACGGACATGAGTCTGAGCAAACTCCAGGAGATGGTGAAGGACAGGGAAGCCTGGCATGCTTCAGTCCATGGGGTAGCTCAGGGATGGGGAAGTGTAACGGGGTCCTCCTCTCATGAACATGCAGTCAGCACCCCGTGAGCTGAGCCTGTGAAGGGGCCCAGCCTGGCTGTGTCTGCTCTGCATCAGAGCCCTTGAGTCCAATACAAACATCAGAAATACACAGAGAGCCAACAGGACTCAGCTTGGACCAGATTTGTTTTTAATTGGCACAGGTGGCATCTTTATACCAGCCCGTTAACTGGTCCTGGTGTGGGCCTCTATGACAAGACGGTGGGTCGGTTCTCATCCACACAGGAAGCATCTGGGCTCCTGTCTGACCCCTGGAGTCACGGGCCACTGTGTCCACTGGGCAGTTAACAGTTAAACACCTCCGCATCCAACTGGTCACCCTGATGTAAGACTAAATCCTTTTACCCTTATCTTATCCAGAGCACTGAAAAAATAAGCCTGGCCTTGTCAGTATCCTGCAGATTCTCTACTTGGTAAATGTACCTAATGTGATCCAGACTGCCTATGACTCAGAGATTTCTCTTTCACCAAAGTACTGCTCTGATGCTCTTATTACTGGGACAGTCCTTGGAACAGGGTGTAATAGGCATAATGACGAAGTGCAAAGAGACTCTAAGCATCTCATTTCAACATTCAGCAGTAAAGGGCATTTGATCTCTGACAGATCTTTAGTTGAAAGGAGCTCTCAGCCTTTGTCAGCATCAGCAAAGACAAGGGTGATGAAGAGCCTTTTTGACAACTTGGCTACTTTTATTACGTGTTAATGTCTTAGGACCACACTGCTGTCTTACATATTGGAGCAATTTTTTCTTTCCTTTTTAAAGGTTTCCTGGACAGGGGAGCTTGGCATGCTGCAGTCCATGGGGTCGAAAAGAGCTGGACATGACTGAGCGACTGAACGCCACCAACAAACAGTGGTAAGGACTCCACACTTCCACCGCAGAGGGCTTGGCTTCGATCCCTGGTTGGGAACTACGATCACCCACTTTACGGCACAGCCAAAAAATAAATAAATGTAAAATATTAGGTGGAGGGAGAGGATGACAGGCTTCAGTGGGTTTTTCAGTAACTTGGCAATTCTAAGAATTAAGTGAAGTGGTAAAAGGCACACGGCACTTTCGTAAACCAAGATTTCAATACCCTTTGCTTTTAGTTGGCCTAAAACTTGGCAGCTTTTAAAATAACTGAGCTTCGGTTCCGCCCTGGAGCCACTACGTCAGAGCCAAAGCCATCTCATTATTTTGGCTCCATCAGGAAGTGACATTAAATGTTTCCATTTAAGGAACCTCAGCCCTAACTTGACAGTGCCAACGCCTGCTGAAAACATCACAACTGGACAGATACTACGAAATTCAATTCAGTCTGGGGTTTTGTTTTTCACCAGCAAGTTCCACGCTCAAGCCAAACGTTCAGACACTCACCTCCCAAAGGTGACCCATGATGGGTGCGTCGGCCCAGGAGTGCTCCGCGTTTATGCCTATCTTGCCGTTTTTAAAGACGATAAACGTGAATGATTTGTCAAACCACCTGCACGACAGAAAAATGTTTATGCAGCTGACACATTTACAAAGACAGAAGCAAATCCAGACGATGTGCTTGTTTTCTTCTGGATGGCCTCAACTGACTGTATCCACCCCGCCTATGGTTGGTAGAGGTGAACGACTCTCCATAAGTGATAATAAAAGTACATGCAGGAGGGCTTCCTTGGGGGCTCAGTGGTAAAGAATCCTCCTGCCAATGCGGGAGGGAGATACAGGTTCGATCCCTGCTCTGGGAAGGTCCCACGTGCCTCGGAGCAAATAAACCCGTGGGCCACGACTGCCGTGTGCTCTGGAGCCCTGGAGCTGCAGCTGCTGAGGCCTGCGCCCTCTAGCGCCTGTGCTGCACAGACAGACGCCACCGCAGGGACTTCCCTGGTGGTCCAGTGGCTAAGACTCTGCACTCCCACTGCAGGGGCCCCTGGTTCGATGCTTGGTCAGGGAACTAGATCCCACATGCCGCAACTAAAGATCCCACGTGCTGCCACTAAGAACCAGCACGGCCAAAGAAATAAATGCATGTAAAAAAGAGAGAGAGAGAGAAGCCATTCCACGAGAGGCCCCAACACTGCAACTAGTGCTCGCTGCAGCTGGAGAGGAGCCTGCACGGCAACAAAAATCCAGCACAGCCAAAAATAAATAACTTTTTTAAAAAAAGTTATAAAAAAAAAAAGGTACACACTGAACCCTAACTCATTGGTTTCTTCCCTGCTCCCAACACAGAGATAAGCCTTTAGGTACTGGGGACCAGAAGGAGAACAGGCTATATTGCTATAAAGAGAAAGGCTATATTGCTATAACGAGAAAGACACCGCAGAGACAGGAAGCCGCACAGTGGTCCCTGGGCACCTGCTGGGGGTGTGGATCTGGGACCCCCTGGCCGATAAGGAAACCTGAAGCTGCTCCGGCCCCAGAGTTGGCCCTCTGCAGCCACAGGCTCCACAGCCGAGGCTCTGAAACACGGTCCCCGATCCACAGTTGGCGGAACCCCGCGGACACGGGGGACCACCTGTGTCTGCCCCACCCCTCCCGGACCTCGGCCAACCCTCCCCCCAGACCTGATGGGCAGTCAGGACCTCCCTTCACAGGGAAGGGGAGGAGGCTCCAGGAGGTGGGGCAGCCTCACCCAATCACGTGACCAGCGAGCAGAGCCAAAGCCGACATCCAGCTCAAGCCCCGGGCACCACCTCCTCCCACCTGCTGTGGGCAGCCCCTTCTCACGAGCATCTCCAAATGGAGGGGGTCATGCAAAGGGGAAAGAGCTCAGGCTGCTGCTTATGTGTGTGCACGCATGCGTGTGTGTGTGTGTGACAGTGTTGGTGGAAAGAAGAAACGGCCCAGTCACATTTGCACATCCGCCTCACTTCAGCGGAGGCTTAAGGCTGGGTGTCAGCCCCGGGTTCACGGGCAAAGCTCTGAGCTTCGAAGGGAAGCGTGCTACCTGTCGAGACACCTGCCGTGCAGCAGGGACTTGGCGTAGCTGTCCATCGACGTTTCTGGGTCCTCCTCCCTGTACCCCTGCTCGGTTTCGTCTAACGTCACGAAGAACGCGGCTTTCTCCACGGCGTCCAGTGACTGCTTGTTTTTCCCCTGTCCAAAATAGGCCTGGCGACACCTGGCCCAGGGGACCCTGCGGTGAGGATTGAGGACCGTTAGACCCACAGCCATTTGGTGACATCTCCTTCGAGGCACGTGTGAGAGGACAGCGGTTTTCAGTTCTCAGTGTTTTAGGGGTTTAAGGAAAACTTTCTCCATCTGCAGCCACTGCCTGCCTGCCGGCTGGGCCGCCTGGTTGGAGGGCAGGGATCTCGCCTTCTCTTTGTACCTGCTCCAGGGACGTCGCAGGCGGGGAACTTCATCCATCAACGCTGAGTGAAGAACAAGAAGGCAGACGGGCCCTGAGCTCTGCCGTTCGGGGCAGGCCCCGGCCAGGCAGGGCCTTCCTCATGGCCTTCTCACCCCGCTCTCCCACCCGCTCCATGTGACCACCCCTCAGAAATCACAGTGAGGGCCAAGAGCACGGCCCTGGTGCCGGGACCAGCTCAAGCTCACGGACCCCGACACCATCGTCCCATCTTTCAGATGAGGAAACTGAGGCATAGACAGGAGGTCACAGTGCCTTCGTGGGGGGTCAGGACTGCTATCCAGGCCAGCCAGCCCCGAGTCCACACGTCCATGTTACAAATGGCCACACGACACCCTCGTGATGAGGGGCACCCCCGGGAGCCGAATTCAGGGATTCTTTTCCATCCTGCCCCAATCTGGGGTGCATGGAGCTGATGGGACACCCAATTCCCGAGAGGTGCCCCAGCTGTGGCCTCCCCAGACAGCTCCTAAGCCCTCCACTCAGGTCCCCACCCCCCTAGCCTTCCAGGCCAGGGCCATCTGCCTCTGTCTCCTGCCCTCTTCTCCCCACCGAGTGCTCAGCCCAGACCCCCAGGGGTGCCAAAAGGCCCAGAAACACAACAACACATCCCATCATAGGCCCTGCTCCAACCGCTGCTCTTGACACCTGGGGACAATGGTGACCATGAGAATCGCTGGCATGTGCCCTGCACCTAGGTAAATAAGGTGGGTGATGCCCCACGGGGGACACATCGGGGGGTGGTCACTGAATCAGCACCCTGCCCCTCTCTGCCTCACCGGCTGCCCCCAGTGATGCTCGGTCAGTACTCGGAACCCAGGGCTCTTCCCCAGGACACAACACTTGCATTCCAGCTGAGTCCTTACCCCCCCCCGGTGACGGCCATGCCCTCCAGCTTCTCAGACTGGGCCTCCTCTTCACTAACACTGCCCATGTCCAGCCCCGGAACCCCCTGGACCAGAATATAAGTCTGGGGCTTCCCAGGTCATGCTAGAGGTCAAGAGCCTGCCTGCCAAAGTAGGAGACGTAAGAGACTGTGGGTTGGATCCCTGGGTGGGGAAGATCCCTTGGAAGAAGGCAGGGTGAACCACTCCAGGATTCTTGCCTGGAGAATCCCGTGGACCGAGGAGCCTGGCGGGCTCCAGTCCATGGGGTCGCGCAAGGGACACAGCCAAGTGACTGAGCATGCACGCAGGTCCCTACAGCCTAATGCGGCCCCTTTATCAGCACCTGGTCACAGATTCAAGCCCAAATGTAGCCAGGCACACGGGACCTGCTCCACAGCTCCCAGCATCTTCTCCCCAGACATCTCCGGTGCCCGTCGGTCACCCCGGCTCACCACCACCCTCTGCGCGCCCTCCCCTGAGTCTCCTCCTCTTTTTTGCAGGACAGTCACCCGCCATCTTACCCCCAGCACGACACTAACAGCAGCGACACTGCTGGCCCCAGGGGCCTCATTAGGGGCCACACTGTCCCAGCAGCCCTGGGCAAAGCCTGAGCACAGACTTGCTTGTCCCCCAAGCGCGCCCCTCCCTCACCCCAAACAGACTAGCCCAGCCCCAGAGGTATCAGAGCCCAGGCTGCACAGGCCAGGCCCTCGAGCTTTAGACGGGCCAGGAAAGTAACCCTGACACAGAGGCCTTGGCTAAACTTGTCTGTTTCCTGGGTCAAACATGCCCGAGGGCTTCCCTGGCAGCTCAGCAGTAAAGAATTCACCTGCCAATGCAGGGGACACGGGCTTGATCCCTGGTCCGGGAAGATTCCACTTGACGCGGAGCAACTAAGCTCTTGCGCCACAACTACTGAGCCCAAGTGTGCTCTAGAGCCTGGGGGCTGCAACTACCCAGCCCGGGCGCCCCAGAGTCTGTGCTCTGCAGCGAACCAAGTCAGAGCAACGAGAAGGACGTGCAGCGCAACCAGGGGGTCGCCTCCCCTCTCCGAAACCAGAGAAAGCCCTGCTGCGGCAACAAAGACCCAGCACAAACTAAATAAAATTTAAAAACAAAACAACAGCCAAAAACCATGCCGCAGCCCCCACGACAAGGCCCACTCCCTCCCTTCTGTCATGCGTCCCGAGATCCACGCACACGCACGTCTGCCTGTGACACAGACGGCCAAGGGGACCCAGGGACACAGCTGAGCCCAGCGCCTCGGGCCGGGGACCTGCCTCCCTTCCAGGGGGAGACCCCGGTGAGGAGAGAACCCCAAGACCCCCCAACAGCACCCCCCAACATCTCGGAGGGGCCACATACCTGTCTGCCCCCACGATGAGGAAGGAACCCCAAGACCCCCTGACAGCCACCCCTCCCCCCATCCCCCCCCCACCCCCCGGCCAGCGTCTCGGAGGGGCTGCACACCTGTCCGCTGCTGTGAGCGCCGCCAGTTTGGCCTCCCCGGGCTGCGGCTCTGACGGGTCCTCCAGGATTCGCTGTACCTGCTGCTCGATCTCCCGGGGCCTCAGCAGCCGGCCGTCGTGGTAGAGCCAGACCTTGAAGTAGCGGCCCCGGTGGAAGACGACGATGTGCTTGCTGTCCCTCAGGTGCTGGATGGTGTCTGCGGGGGCGGGGCAGGCATCCGGGGACACGGGGTTAGAGGATGCGAGAACACACCCTCGACGGCTCCACCTCCGTCCCCACGGCACTCGAGTCTGCAAGCCTGCAGCACCGGGGTCAAGAGCTCTGGGCTGGGCCAGGCCTGGGCGCTAGCTCCGCCTGGCCACCCCCTGGAGTGTCACCGGGCCAAAGGCCCACAGGGGCTGGTCCTAAGCGGCACCACGCTGTCCCCTTGCATTCTCGCATCCCGGCTGGAACAGACGCGGCCCCCTACACTGCGCAGTGAGGAAGGCAGGGGTCGGGGGCCCAGGTCAGGCTGCTGGACCACAAATCTGGCTCCCCCTGAATACGATAAACCCTGCCTGGAGGACTTCCTTGGTGGTCCAGTGGTTAGGAATCTGTGCTTTCACTGCAGGGGGCTGGGTTCAATCCCTGGTGGGGGAACTAAGATCCCTCACGCTGCACTGTGCAGCGAAAAAAAAAACACCTAATCTAATCTGGAAAAAAACTACTGTAAGACAGCCTTCAATTGAAGAGAAACTGAGTCAGTTAAATCCATTAACTGTCCAGGCCTGAGAAAGACAAGGGCAGTTCAACAGAAGGAAGGTTCTTGAGCCTGAAATCTCTGAAATCTTAAGAGAGGCCAGGAGCCACTGGTGTGGTCTTCTCTGACATCTCCTGAGCACAAGGACGGGTACTTCTGATTTCCAAAGGAGCCCTGAGCAGGCCACCCACCTGTCTCCTCTCCCGGGATCCGAGAAGTATTAAACATGCGCTCCCACTGGGCAGAGCAGAGCGGAATCGTAGACCCCAAAAGAAGAATCTGTAACAGAAATACGTGTCAAACAAAAAATTCAAGGAGCAAATAAAGTCCGCACATTTAAATGCTGGATTTGTTTCCCGTGCCCATAGCATGCATGGCTGGACCTAATCTTCTCCAAACTCCGGAAGAACGGGGGTTCCCTGGGACACCATGCACCCTGGGGTTTGCTGAAACAGAGCACAGAACCCTGCATCTTGTTCTTAAATAACACGTCCTCATCAGACTCCACGCGTCCACTGCAGGGAGCACGTTCTCATCCCAAGTGCTGCACAGAATAGTCAAAAAAAAGAGAAAGAAAGGAACTGTCACTGAAGTCAATGGAGTAGTTTAAAAAAAAAAAGGCCTCTTGACTCCCTTGCTGGTCTAGTGGTTAAGAATCCGCCTGTCAATGCAGGGGACACGGGTTCCATCCCTGCTCTGGGAAGACCCCACATGCCACAGAGAAACAGCCGAGTCTGCGGCTGCACCTACCGAAGCCCACGGGCCCTAGAGCCGGTGTTTTGCAACAGGAAAAGCCACTGTAACATGAGAAGCCTGCTCACCACATCTAGAGAAAGTCCCTGTGTGGCAACAAAGACTCAGCACGGTCAAAAATATAAATAACTAAACAAAAAGAATTTTTTTAAAGGCCTGACATCTACACTATTTCCTTCACAAGCAAGAGAGGGTTTCTTCAAAGGACAAATTACAGAACTAAAGTGCATCAGACATATATCCATTTAGGAATAAGAGAATTAAATCTCAATTATGTTGAGTGAAAGTGGCCAAGACAAAAAAAAAAAAAAAAGTGAATGGGGATTCCCTGGCGGTCCAGTGGTTGAGAATCCACCTTTCAATGCAAGGGCTATGGGTTGGACCCCTGGTCAGGGGACTAACACCCCACTGGCTGCAGGGCAACTAACCCCAAGCGCCGCAACTAGAGAGTCCGTGCTCTGCAACCGAATATCCCGTACGATGCCACAGGGATCCTGCGTGCCGCAAATGAGACCCGACGCAGCCGAGTAAATACTGCTTGGTTCAGCCGCTCAGTTGTGTCCGACTCTTTGTGACCCCACTGACTGGAGCCCACCAGGCTCCTCTGCCCATGGGACTCTCCAGGCAAGAATAGCGGAGTGGGTTGCCATTTCCTTCTCCAGGGGATCTTCCCAAACCCAGGGATTGAACCCGGGTCTCCTACACTGCAGGTGGATTCTTTACTGACTGAACCACCAGGGAAGCCCCAAAATAATGAATGTTAAAAAAAAAAAAAGCAAGCAAGCAAGCAGGCACAAGCTGTAAGAATCCATTTACAGAAAATGCAAGCTAATCTAGAGTGAGAGAAAGCAGATCAGAGTGGTGGTGGGGAGCAGAGAGGGACACAGAGGCGCGCAAAGGAACCCAGCCAGGTGGGCAGGTGGGCGGGGGTCTCCCCCACTGAACTGTGATGGTTTCACACGTACAGAGACACATATCAAAACGTCAGAACTTATTACACTGGATGCTTTGAAGGTGTGTTATACATCAGTTACACCTGGATAAAGCTGTGTCTAAAGAATTTTTTAAGAAGCAGTCTGGGACTTCCTCGAGGGTCGAGTGGTTAAGAATCCACCTTGCAGTGGAGGTTGTATGGGTTCCATCCCTGGTCAGGGGTCCCACGTGTCACGGAGCAACTAAGCCACAACGGAGACTCAGACAGCCAAATAAATATTTTTTTTTCTTTAAGAAAAAAGCAGTTTGTGTGTATACCGGTTTGATTTCCTCCCGGTCCAGTTTGCGTCTGTAAAGCAGGATGGCGTGGATCCCGTTGCCAGCTCTTGCCGCCTGGATGTGAGTCGGTTTGATGTACAGCAAGTCCTGGCACAAAACACACAGCGTGAGGGGGAATGCTCACAGGAAAGACAGGCGAACTCCAACACACAACTACTGTGTTCCTACACATGTGTTCATGACACCTGATCTGCTGTTTCAAGCCTCCAAGCAATTCTCGGGCTATGAAAGGTAATGGTATATTTTAAAATTAAATGGTAAATAAATACAATTTAAGTCTGAAAAAAAGATAATAGTACTACATCCTAAATATTCTCATACAATGCATAAAAAGAAAAATGGAAATTAAAAGTAGCAATTAGATAATTAGGACATTTTCTGAGCGAGAAGTAACCAAAGGTTAAAATAATCTTTTATATAGAGAAGTGCTGGCAACTTTTTAGAAACACATTTCTAAGTGTTTATATTTTTTAAGTCCAAGGGTTGCATGTTTCAACTATACTTTGAGAGAAGTTGTATGTGTGGGGTTGCCCCCCGATTACATGGGAAATAGACACCAAAGTCTTTGGGGACAAAAGAGGATCAGGTGGACAGTTCACTTTAAAAATATTTTTCTGGGCTATGTTAACAGTTTTTCTCTAAGTCTGACCTTGTTTCCAAAGGACAAAAACAATTATTTTTAAAGAAAAGAAATTTTAAAGGAGAAAAACAGAAAAAGCAAGTAATAAGATAGATATAAGGAGAAGGCAAAAAATATAAAAGAAAGCAAAGAGGAGAAAGCAAGGGAAAGACCGATTCAGCAGTTATTTAAGGCCAGTTGTCAGACACCAGTGGTGGTCAGCTGCTCACTTATGACTCCTTTGCGACCCTACGGACACCAGCCCTTCAGGCCCCTCTGTCCACGGATTTCCCAGGCCAGAACACTGGAGTGGGTTGCCAAGCCCTCCTACAAGGGGTCTTCCCGACCCAGGGATCGAACTCACGTCTCCTGCATTGCAGGCAGATTCTTTACCTGCCGAGTCATCAGGAAGCCCAATGAGGTGCTTCTAACAAAACAGTGGGGTGTGCTCTCCAGACCACCCATGTCTCAAGGGGCAAGAAAGACCAAAGAGACGTGAAAATGATCCTCGGGGTGGGACCCACGTCACCCCAGGGCCCAGAAGAACAAGCTCAGAGAGTGGACAAGCTCTCAGCTGATCCACAGGTCTGGAGCAGGCAGGGATGTGGGCCTTCAGCCGTTACTCAGGCTCGGTTAGGAAAACAGAGGGAGAGGTTTGCCGCTTGAGGAGTCCCGCTTGCCACGAGACCATTTCTGCAATCCAGATTCCTCTGCGGCAGCTCGGTGGGTGCCCTTGAACCACTTTGGAAATACAAAAAGACCTCCACGGGGCCCTCCGCAGTGGACGACAGGTTCTGGGCTGCCTGACGGGGGCGTGAGGCCTTGGGTAGGGGAAGCAGGGCCAGGGGAGGCCCAGCGCGTCCCCAGGCAGCCCGCGGGGCTGGGCCAGGCCCCCTGGGGCCTGGTCTCCACCGGACGTCGTGGGCCTGTGGGACTCACCATCGCGAAGTAGTTGCTGTTGACCATCAGCGGTCCTCGTCCTCGGAGGTAGATGTATTCCTCCCACCAGTCGCTCACCTGCCAGGTGCAAGCAGGAGAGAGCAAGGACAGGCTTAACCAGGCTGCCCAGGACGGGGGTGGGCGCGGAGGGTTGGGGGAGGGCACATTTACAGCATCTCTCTCTCTCGGGGCCAAGTCAGCCCCAGTGAGGCCGAATGCAGAACAGTGGGCTCCAGAAGGTGGCTTTGTTAAAGTCAAGACTCAGCTACAGGGTACACCACCTTCATTTCATAGATGGTTAAAAATAAAACACCAAGCGGGAAAGAAACGATGAACGTCTGGCTGCCCTAACGTCTCTCAACAGTCACCACCACCAGTAACATCCAGGCTGCCTCTCCCCTTCTGCTCCCACGGTTTCCACTCTGCTTGGGGCGCCACCCTGGGGCCACGTGTCCTGTCTTCCCAGCATCCCCCAGGAGGCGGGCAGCCTCGTCCTAACCACCCCCACAGCCTTCGGGACCGGAGGAGCACCACTCTTCCACTTTGTGTAAGAAAGTACATAAACACACAGAAAGCTGCCCACCTAAGAAGCTAAGTACCTGTGAAAACGACCACAAACTCAAAACACCCATGTAACCAGCGCAGGATCAAACCCCGACGTGACCTGCCCCACCCACCCTGGACTCTGATTCGCCCCTGCTGTGCCCCACCCACCAGTTCTGTCTGGGTCACACTTTCTCTTCCACCCCGTTGTAGTTCAGTCACTGAGTCGTGTCCAACTCTGTGACCCCATGGACTGCAACCCGCCAGGCTTCCCTGTCTGCCACTATCTCCTAGAGCTTGCTCAAACTCATGTCCATTGAGTCGGTGATGCCATCCAACCATCTCATCCTCTGTCACCCACTCCCTTCTCCTCCTGCCGTCGACCTTGCCCAGCATCAGTCTCTTCCAATGAATCGGCTCTTTGCATCAAGTGGCCAAAGTATCAGAGCATCAGCTTCAGCATCAGTCCTTCCAATGAATACTCAGGGCTGACTTCCTTTAGGAGTCACTGGCTTGATCTCCTTGCTGTCCAAGGGACTCTCGAGAGTCTTCTCCAGCACCACAGTTCGAAAGCATCAGTTCTTGGGTGCTCAGCCTTCTTTGTGGTCCAAGACCTCCACGCTAGCTGTTCCTCAAACTGCAACCCCTCTGCCTGTGACATCCACCACTGGCCTCCTGCCACTCGCCATACAGCTGGCTCAGGAACAAATTATATTCCTACACAAAATTCCACCAAGAAAAATAGCATGTTTGTGTACTCACATAATTGGTAGCCCACCAGGATTTTAACTTCAAATACCACTGCAATCTCGGCCCCAGATTGACAGCGAAATCTTGTGCCAGAACTGTCATCCGTGTAAAGTCTCCTTCCTTCATAAGAGGCTTCACAGACTCTAAGTACTGGGGTTAATGGAAAAAACATAAGCCCAGCTAAAACAGGTTTCTTTCCTTATGCCTTAGAAAAAGGCTCGTCTTCACTCGAGTTAGCTAACTTCAATACTGAAGGATATTTTACATCAGGGATAACTCAACAATTAAACTTTTGGGGGGACGTCGTCAGTGGTCCAGCAGCTAAGGCTCCAGGCTCCCAGGGCAAGGGGTCTGGATTCAATCCCTCATCAAGGAACTAGGACTCACCCACTGCAACTACGAGCTCGCATGCTACAACTATAAAACCCCGTATGCTGCAATTAAGACCTGGAGCAGCCAAATTAATTAATTAATTATATTTTCAAAAGACAGACTTTTTTGTCCTTTTACTGGGCATGCACGCTCCTCAGATCTTGAATCAGCACAAACTCACCAAGGTGGACTCTAGACTGACAAGATCAAGATTTGGTCAACAATGAACTTGTAATGTGTGGGGTTTTTTTTCCGCCATCATCTGGTCCTTCTTAAGAGCTCTGTTCTCACCTAGGCTATGAAGGTGCCAATGAGATGGGTGGGGAGGCTCTGAGAGCCTAGGTTGGTACTAAAGGTTGGTGCTTAGGACCCCAGGACGGGAAGGAGGAGCTGGAAAAATGACAGGGACGGGGAAGGTCACACCATCAGGCTGAGGCCAGGCCACCAGTTCAGAATTTTCAGGGCCCCCACTTTGATTCGCTCTGGTCCTTGCGGGTAGGAGGAGGCAGGTAGCAGTTCACGGCACTCAACAGCATTGACAGTGTATTTTTCGGCTGCACCAGGGGGCATGAGGGATCTTAGTTCCCCGAGCAGGGATAGAACCCAAACCCCTTGCCATGGAAACTCAGAGTCTTAACCACTGGACCACCAGGGAAGTCTCATCAAGTCATAAGCCTTGATTGCAAAGATGCTGGTATTTAGAGCAGGCGTTCCAGAGGGAGCATGAAGTTGACCTACCCTGTTGACGGTATCCTGGACAGCTGGGACGGGCAGGCGTGGCAGAGACGTCTGGAAGCTGTACAACATGGGTTTTCGGCCTGAGAAGATCTTGACCATAAACTAAAAAAAAATTAAAAAGGTACGTTCTGAAAGACGAGATTGTGTCAAAGACCCAAAACCAGTTTTTCAGTGTATATGACTTGCCAATTGTTGACTGATTCTCCACTGCAGTTCATCTCCTCCAGTCCATTTTCTGCCCCAACAAACAGCAAACAGCAAATCCCAAATAAAACCCAGGGCGAATGAAGCCCTGCGTCTGAGACACCTCCTGCCCTGTCCAGGAGGTGCCATTCCCTGGGCCCCCTGACACATGGTCTGATCGCACTTCTGCACAAAGGGATGAAGTTGCACACGCATACTTAGCAAGGCCCTCAGTTTCCAGACTGACACTGGGGGCTGGGCGAGGGGCCTGGACCCAGATGCAAGCTCAGGAGAAGCAGTGGGACCCTCTGGTCATTGACAAGTCTGGTGAAGGGCACACACTTGCCCTGTTTTAGTCTGGAATGATCTAAACATGGTCTAGTAATTGGTCACCTCATGCTGACCTGACTTCAGAGAATTTCTGGGGCTCACTGGGGTGGGGAGTGCTGTGATTCTTGATGCTGAAGAGCAGGTGGGACTCAACTGGACACCAGCTATGAAGGCCACCCTGGGGAAGGTAATTTCTCTTGCTTAATAAAGTGTGGACACTGCCTTAGACTTTCTCCCGGGAGTTAAATTCTATTTCTATGGAAATCAGAAATCTCACATGCATACAACAGCAGGAAGTCCGTTTGGGAAAGAGGACAGGTGTGGTGTGGTGGGCTTCGGCATGGGGATGCCCACCCCTTTCAGAAGGAGCCCCAGGGGGTGGCATTCAGCCATAGATGGAGGTATCACTGGGTGAGATAAGGACAAACATCCATGCACATCCATCCATCCAGCAGGTAAGTGGATGCTGGATTAAGGACCAAGGTGAGCTGGTGAAACATACTAGAAGCTAAGGGTGAGTCAGGGTGTCCTGGTTTCAGCTAGGGAAACCATTTCCCGCCCGAGCTAGTTTGATGAGTGACCGAGATGACAAACCCAGCAGACATCAACATCAGATATGCAGGACACACTAATTAAAGGGAAAGAGTCCCCAGCCCAAGCTCATGAGTCACAGTGGGTCAGACTTCCCTGGCAATTATAGGGTGACATTCAAGTATAGCACAAGGAACTCTACGCAATATTCTGCAGTGACCTATCTGGGAACAGAAACTAAAGAAAGAGTGATATATGGATATGCACAGGCTTTCCAGGTGGCTCAGTGGGTAAAGAACACGCCTGCAATGCAGGAGATGCAGGTTCAATCCCTGGGTCGGGAAGACGCCCTGGAGGAGGAAATGGCAACCCACCCTAGTAACTATTCTTGTCTGGAGCGTCCCATGGACAGAGGAGCCTGGTAGGTCCATAGAGTTGCGAGGAGTCGGACATGACTGAAATGACTGAGCATACACACACAAACGCATGTGTGCACAACTGATTCACTCTGCTATACACCTGAAATGAACTCAACAGTGTAAATCAGCTAGACCTCAATAAAGACTAATTTTAAAAAAGTCACCAAGGGGAAAAGGCCCAGTGAGGACCCTTCCTGCAGAAGAGAAAGTCTCTCACACCAGATACCAGGCTGAGTGGGTGAACAAGACTCAGAAGGACATATCCTGGGTGGTCTCAGGGGTCCATGGAACCACAGAAGCAGCAAGGAGGGAGGGGGGCTGCCAGGGGCCGGGGAACACTGGGTGGGGACTGTAAATCAAGTTGACTTACACTGCTGTGTTAGTTTCAGGTGTATAACGTAGTGAATCAGTTACGCATACACATGTGTGGGTATGTCCCTTAAAAGGGACAAGGTTTCAGTTACAAGACAACTACATTGTATATGGTTGGGGTGTGTTTTGCTTTTCTTTTTCTGTTTTCCTTTTCTGGCCATACCACGGGGCATGTGGGGTCTCAGTTCCCTGACCAGGGATGGAGCCCATACCCGCTGCAGTGGAAGTGTGGAGTCTCAACCACTGGACTGTCCAGGGAACTCCTGAAAAAAGTATGTGCTGGACAGTGGGCCTGGAACAAACAATCCTGCGTCAGACCTTACACATCTGCTAAGAGGGTGAATCTTGGGTTAAATGCGCGTACATTCAAAGGCAAACAGTGCGGGTGGGGCCCAGGGTTTAAGCAGGGTGGGGTGGATATATTAGTGACTTTGGCAGAGATGAGGGTTTCACAAGTGTATACTAATCTCCAAACACATCAAGCTGTGAAACAGCCACGGCTTTGAGGAAGTCAGGCAGTCAAGAATCATCTACCAGGGAGCTCCCCAGCAGTCCAGCGGTTAAGACATAGGCTTTCCACTGCTAATGGACTCAAGGTTCGTCCCCTGGTTGGGAACAAAGGTCCTACAAGCCTTGAGGCGCGGCAGAAAGAAACAAAACCCTCCCCACCAGCTGCGGGCTGGGGCAGCATTACCATCCAGATCCTGGTGGTGCGGCTCAGCCTGCCGTGCTGACTGAACATCCAGCCATGGTAGGACAGCAGCACCTTCAGGGAGTAGCGCATGGTGACGATGAGGGCCACCCACAGCCCCGTGCCGAAGATGACGCCGCTCACCACCTTCTTGGTCTGGCTGGACATGCAGCCGCTGCTGAGACAAGACCAGACAAGCCAAGGGTTCATCAGCAAAGGAAGCCACGGGCCCCAGCGCCAAGACGCCACGGGCTCCCAGGCGGGGTGGCCTCCTGGGGCCACAGCAGAGGCTGTGGACCCCAGGCCAGATCAGAGAGAGGGGGGCACCCACGTTAACCCGATTCTCCCAAGACTCAACCATCCTTCTTCTGGATGTGAGATGAACCAGCCCCATCTGCTTTGCTGGTCCTTGAAACAAACCCGGGCTAACGGGCATAATCAGGGAAAACAGACAGTGTCCTCCAGGTCCAGGCAGGATGAGAAGGTCATGGGTGAGGCACTGGCTGGCCCACAATGGGAGCTACGCCCCAGACTGATGACTGACCTGCGTTCTCCTCAGCTGGGAGCCGGCTGCAATTCTGTGCCCTCCGTTCCTGCTACTCAGGATGTTTTTCCCTTAAACATACCTTTGCATTTCATCATGACTCATAAGAAAGGCAGGTCGCTTGACAAAACCATTACTTCAACTATTTATATCAAAAGAGCTTGGTTTTGATCTGGGCAAGAATATTTATCATGAATACATGTAGAAACTGATGCTATAAAATGATCACTTAAAACTTAGAAAAGATTTTCATTTGCCAGGGAAAGTGATCTGATAAAGATGGGACTTAAAAAATGAGAAGAAATGCAGCTACTCATACACATTTGGGGGCTGTAGTTTTAGTTGTTTTGAAAAACCACAAACATTTACAAAATAAAAATAATTTAAATAACAAATGTTGGTGAGGATGTGGAGAAAAAAGGGAACATTTATGAACTGTTGGTGGGAATGTAAACTGATGCAATCACCATGGAAAACAATATGGAGATTCCTCAAAAAAATTAAAAATAAAACTACCATATGATCCAACAATTTCACTTTTGAGTATTTATCTAAAGGAAATAAAATCACTCCATGATCACGACAGCATTATTTACAACAGACCAGACATGGAAACTTGAGCGTCCATGGACAGATGTATGGACAAAGAAGAGATGGTGTGAATACGGATCAATTCAATGGAATATTACTCAGCAAAAAGAAAAGAAGAATAAATCTCACCATTTGTGACAACATAGATGGACCTGAAGGACATTATACCAAGTGAAATAAGTCAGACGAAGACAAACACCAGATGACATCACTTACACGTGGAATTTAAAATACGACACAAACGAACTTTTTTTTAAATGAAACAGAAACAGACTCACAGACATAGAAAACTAATATATATATACATGTTCCTGAATCATTTTGCTGTACACCAGAAACTAACGCAACATTAAATATTAACTATACTTCAATTTAAAAAAAAGTTAAAAAGAGAAAGATATATACTGTATGGTCTCACAGGTGAAATCTAAGAACAAATTTTTTTTTTGTAATTTGTAACTATATTGGGTGATGGATGTTAACAAAACTTGTGGTAATCATTTTGCAGAATATATATATGAAAGCATTATGTTGTACACCTCAGAACTGATGTTTTCAAACTGTGGTGCTGGAGAAGACTTGTAAGGGTCCCGTGGACTGCAAGGAGAGCAAAGCAGTCCATCCTAAAGGAAATCAGTCTGAATATTCATTGGAAGGACTGATGCTGAAGCCGAAGCGCCAATGCTTTGGCCACCTGATGGGAAGAGCCGACTCATTAGAAAAGACCCTGATGCTGGGAAAGACTGAAGGCCAGGAGAGAAGGGGGTGGCAGAGGATGAGATGGTTGGATGGCATCAATGACTCAGTAGACATGAGTCTGAGCACACTCCAGGAGACAGTGAAGGACAGGGAAGCCTGGACGTGACTGGGCAACTGAACAGCAACGAACAAATGATGCATTTGGCATTTTTTATATGTAAACCTACAGGCACATCGACTGGAAGTATTAGCAAAAAAAGCTTTCTATTATACATTGTGCCCCTTCTAAGGCCGCAGGGGATGGGCTACCCGGAGCTTGGGGGCAGGCCGTGACTTCAGAGTGTTGGGGATCCTCTCCAGCAAGAATATGCTGAACAGCCCTTGACCCTGGAAGCTGCTGGCCCTTTAACCTGGTCTTTCTAAATCTGGGTCAAGGATGGCCCAGTTTACTGCAATTGGTTTAGAGGGACGAAGAAACAAATCTTATAAAGACTTAGATTAGAAAGGGCTTTAAATAGCCGATGCTTCTAAATATAGTCCAGGGCAAAGAGACGGCCGTGGTCCAGAGTACATTAAAAAGTGTGTTAAACCCAAGCAGGCAGGGATGCAGAGATGAGCTGTCTATAGCGGGGCAGGCCTGTGGCTCTCCGGAAAGAGAGGGCGGAGACATGGGCACGGCCCCCAGGCCGACCAAGGAGTCCCGAAGCTGCGAAGCGCAGGCGTGCTTTCCCCGCGGTGACGGGTTTGTGCCCAGGGCCTCGCAGACGCTGATAAAGGCGTGAGCCGGGCTCCCGAGGCAGCTGGGGGCTGCGGGTGACTCAGCGCGTCGCACTGGCTGCCGAGCATCCCAGGGCCTGGTGAACAAGGACCAGCTGTTGGCAGCGAGGGGCACTGGCCCAGACAATGGAAGATTCAGACCTTTCCGTGAAAAGCGCTTAATCCTTTCTTTACTGTGAGCAGAATCAGACTCGGCCCTGAGCCGCGAGCTGCCTTGTATGTCGCATTTTGCCACTTTACTTCCCTGTCCTTTTCTAAAAGCAATGCTGCTGCAGCTGCTGCTGCTGCCGTGTCGCCTCAGTCGTGTCCAGCTCTGTGCGACCCCACAGACGGCAGCCCACCAGGCTCCCCGTCCCTGGGATTCTCCAGGCAAGAACACTGGAGTGGGTTGCCATTTCCTCCTCCAATGCATGAACGTGAAAAGCGAAAGTGAAGTCGCTCAGTCGTGTCCGACTCTTAGTGACCCCATGGACTGCAGCCCACCAGGCTCCTCCGTCCATGGGATTTTCCAGGCAAGAGCACTGGAGCGGGTTGCATTGTCTAAAGGCAATATTGAAATCCAAATAACTGACTTAGTAAAGGGCCCAGAAATTCGTCTCTTTATCTCAAGCCCAACCCCAACACTGCAGCTACGGCCCAGACACCCAGTGGACACACCTGGGCTACAATCTGTCCCCCACCTTCCTCACAAAACTCCTGGCCCCAAAAGCAAAGCTCAGGAATTCCCTGGTGGTCCAGTGGTTAATACTCTGCCCTTCCACTGAAGGGCGTGAGGGTTCGATCCCTGGTCGGGGAACTATGATTCCCATCTGCTCCGAGGCACAGTCAAAAAATGAAGAAAATTAAAAAAAAAAAAAAGCAAAGCCCAGACATGGGACGAGGATTTGGGGATTATCATTTCTCCAGTCATAAACCTAAAATGTTCACCGAGGTAAACAAGCAACACATGAACAGGATCAAAGGTCTGGCTTGGGACAAGCCACAGCCAAGGCGGAGGCACTAGACCTTTAAAACCAGAAAATAGCAACAGGCATCCCATGGAAATTCTTTTGTGGTCCAGTGGGTAGGACTCAGCACTTTCACTGCTGAGGGCCTGTGGGTCTGGAGCCCAACCTCCCCAGTTCCTCTCCGTGACTCTGGGCAGGAATCCACGTCTTTTTTTTCTGTGTTTATTTGTGAATTTATTTGGCTGCATTGGGTCTTAGTTGTGACATGCGGGATCTAGTTCCCTGACCGGGGATTGAACCTGGGCTCCCTGCATTGAGTCTTAGCCACTGGACCCCCAGGGAAATCCCAGGAGTCTGCAAGTTTGATTGTTTCCTCACTTTACATCAGAGAGCCCAGTGAGAGAGGTCACTGCAGCGCAGGGGCCACCAGGCAGGAGATGATCATGGGATCCAGGGCCACTCCAGGACCGGAGGGAAGAAAGGACATCCAAGGGGCTCCACAAAGACCCTCGACAGCATGGCCAGCATTCCCGCACGAGACCCCAGGCGCCACACACCTTGAAGGTAAAGGACCAACCAAAGGCTTCTCCAGGCCAAATCTCATGATATTAAAGAAAAAAAAAAGTCTATTTTCAAGCTCTTAGAAAAACCTACAGTCACTAGGATAGAGTGTTGGGGTCCCCCCCCAGATTCTAAGTCGCTCAGACAAGGAGCTGAGTGGCTGAAGTCTCCCCAGAACCCCCACAGCAGTCGGCTCTTGGAGTCCCAGAACTCCAGGCTGGCCCCCAGTACAGGGAAGACACCATGTCCAGAATCAGTGCCTGAGACAAAATCCGTTCTGAGGACCCCCTGGCCGGACTAGGTGGACTGGCAGGCACCCCAGGACAGAGGCTGCTCTTCACACCCCTGGGCTTCAGAGAAAGAGTGACAAGGTACCCCAGACTCCCCAGGGGACCTTCAAACCAGTCCAGGACGTGGGGAGAAAGCTGTCGTGAGAATCGTAGCAAAAGCCTCAAAGAGAATATCCAGAACAGACCGTCATGATGTTTGAAAAGACAGAAAAACAGCAGCAACAAAAATGGCAGTCATTCCCTAAACCGCTTGAGATTTGAGGCTTACTCACGTCCTGTCCAGGGTCCGATTGATCCTAGCGATTATTCCCAAAGAGGGGTCGATCTTGGCGTACATTGTTGACATCACGCCCACAACCACAATGAGCCAGCTGGAGGGACTCGCCGGGTACACGCCGGTGATGATGCCGTTCTAGAAGCAGACACAAGCGCCGTGAGCAGTGCCCCTCCTGGTGGGGGGAGGGATGTGAGCTGGCAGGCGGTAGAGGGGTGGGGGCTGCACACGGGCTAACAACCGCGCTGTCGCTACCAGACACGCTTCCCAGAGCCTCCAGGCTCAGGTGTTCAACTTCTGTCCAGCTCCTTCCCTTCCTCTACTTCTGAGCCAAAACTCTCCCTAAAACAGTCTCCCTGGAGAGTGACCCCAGGACATTAGAATCACCAGAAGCAAAGTGTTGGTCACTGGGTTGTGTCCGACTCTGCGACCCCATGGAACGTAGCCCACCAAGCTCCTCTGTCCATGGAATTCCCCCCGCAAGAATATTGGAGTGGGTAGCCATTCCCTTTGCCAGGGGATCGTCCTGACCTAGGGATCAAACCCGGCTCTCCTACATTGCAGGTGGATTCTTTACCATCTGAGCCACCAGGAAAGCACATGAGTCAAAACCTTCTTTAAACCGTCTCCCCAGAGAGTGACCCCAGGACATTAGAACCACCCTAAGTTAGAAGCCTTAAGTTAACTTACAGATTCCTTAGCTCCCCTCTGACTGACTCAGGATGCTGACCACCTTGCCCCCCATGATGTCCTCTCCCAACCTGCTGCATCCAGGATGCCCTGAGACCCTCCCTCTCAGATCGCCCCTCTTGCTGCTCCCTGCTTAACCCGAGGTATTAATATTTATAGAAGATCTCACTCCATGGCCAGAATCTCCCGTAAGATGCTTCAGCCAAAGAAAGCCCCACAATAGTCCCTTCAAAAAAAAAATGTAGCATGGGTGAAGGGTTAGGAAGAAATAAGACCCCCAAATCGGCAAAATGTTGAGAGTTGTGGAAATAAGCAATGTGACTCTATTATTTTCTTTACTTTTGTGTATGTTTCAAGACTTCAAATTAAAAAAAATTCATACTGAAGTTATGTAATAAGAGATTGATTTGACCAAGACAATGGATTAAAAAAATTCTCAAAGCTTTACTGAATTCTCTGAGGAGAGACTACCATCTTATTCTCATTATCGAGAGGTATGGAAGATTTTAAAAAAAATGGTTGTGGGTGAGGGGCAGGGGCAGGGAGGGGGGGCCTTCTGGTGTTCTCTGAAATGTTCTTATAAAATAAACAGACACATTAAATGATAATGGGGAAAGAAGGTTCTAGATAAACGGCCTCCATCACCAACCCCGCCCTGCAGGGGCGCCCTGCCCTGCCAGCCTTGCCCCCCACCCCTCAGCCCTGCCCCCAGCATCAGATGGTCCCCTAGGAAACCACGTGGTTAGGAAGGTAACAAGGGGGCTCCCAAGGTCAGGGGTGCAGAGGGCACGCCTCCCTGAAGGTGGCGCCCTTCTCCACTTTGAGTGGGTAACAGCAGGGGGGCCTCAGGCAAAAGACTGTAGCCATGCAAAGAACTGACCCTGGTACTGGGGAAGACTGAAGGCAGGAGAAGGGGACAACAGACGATGAGATGGTCGATGGCATCGCCGGCTCAATGGACATGAGTTTGCGCAAGCTCCGGGAGTTGGGATGGACAGAGAGGCCTGGTGTGCTATGGCCCATGGGGTCGCAAAGAGTCGGACATGACCGAGCGACTGAACTGAACAGAACCTGGGTCCCAGGACCCTCCAACAGAGCCAGGGCACACCTGTCCAGCCAGGCCGGGTCTCCCTGGCCTTCTCCACCCACTCCAGCTCTGGGGCCTTTCTCAACAGCCCTGCTCTGAGCTCCTCTCTGAAAGGAAAACTGGACAACAAACCAGGGAATGGGGAGCGGACACTTTTGATACACTTTCAACTTGTTTGCATTTTTTTAAACACACATTTGTCCTTCTGTGATTTTCATTTTTTCAGGAGAAGGAGGGATCCATTATTACTGGCAGTGAGAAAAGAGAACCCTGGGGACTTTTCCCAGCACTGTTTCCCCGAACAGCAAAATTGAGGAAGTTTCAAGTGAAGAGTACGTGTGTATTCACAACTTCTGTGATTTTTAAAATAGATGAATTAAAGGCAAGACACATCAGACTTCCCCGGCCACCCAGTGGTTAAGACTTCGCCTTCCAAGGCAGTAGGTATGGGTTTCATCCCTGGTTAGGGAATTAAGATTCCCCCAGATGCCGCCAGCCAAAAACCCAAAGACATAAAACAGAAGCAACGTTGTAACAAATTATTTCAATAAAGACTTTTTAAAAATGTCACTCTGCTGGCCTATATGGGAAAACAATCTTAAAAAGAGTGGATATTTGTATGTGTATCACTGACTCACTTTGCTCTACACCTAGAACGAACACAACGCTATAAATCAACTATACTCCTGCAAAATTAAAAAAAAACAAGACACATGGTTAAAAACAGTGAGTAAGTGTCCACTCCTGCCGGTAAACAGAACTGAGACCTTTGCATTTGCTCAGCCACTCAGTTGTGTCATGTCCAACTCTTTGCGACCCCATGGACTGCAGCCTGCCAGGCTCCTCTGTCTATGGGATTTTCCAGACAGGAATACTGGAGTGGGTAGCCAATTCCCTTCTCCAGGGGATCTTCCAGACACAGGAAATGAACCTGCATCTCCGACACTGGCAGGCAGATTCTCGACCACTGAGCCACCTCGGGAGCCCATATCTGCATTTACGGGCACCTTTTCCAATGGTGGACTATTTCATCGGTGAGATATCTGTTAAATAAACTCTCTGTGGTTTCACATGGATGGAAAACAATCCTTTTCCTGTGAAATGTAGAGGGGCCCAGACTCGGAGCTAGAGACATTTATTCTCCTTCTACCCCAAGGGTCACTTACCCTTTCTGAACCCCGATTTCCTCGTCTGCCCAAAGGGTCCCAATCCACCCCACCTGCCTTACAGAATTTCTCCAGGAATTCAGTGAGCCAATACATATAAAATTGTCTCTCAGGCCTTAAGGCCCAGGTAACATACATGAGGTGCCAATTATCACAGACACACTGAAACTTCAGTGGACCTGGCGTTCTCAAATAGGGAAGCGAATACTATACAGATCGAAGCAAGTGTCTGGAGACCTTGAATCTGATGAACTTCTTCTTCCAGGAATGAAGTCCAGACAGATAGATCTGCCTGAGGGCCTCATGGCTCATTCGGAGGTCGATCCCATCTGGAGTGACTGTGAACTGGAAGGCCACGGCTTGGTGGGCCTCCGCCATGGTCAGCGAGCTCCTGGAAAGACAAGGGTGAACGAAACATTTGTGAGTGTTGACCAGACATTAGAAAATCCCTTGTTGCTGTTGCTATTTAGTCACTAAGTCATGTCCGACTCTTTGCGACCCCAAGGACTGTGGCCCGTCCGCCTCCTCTGTCCACAGGGTTTTCCAGGCGAGAATACTGGAGTGGGTTGAACTTTTCTTCGACAGGGAATCTTCTCGACTTAGGGACTGAACTGGTACCTCTTGCATTGGCAGGCAGGTTCTTTACCGATGAGCCCCTATGTAGACTGCGTGACCCATTCTGAATTTGACCATTTCCTCCCATTTGATAAACTGAATGTTTCTCATTAACACACCTGGTCGTGGTTGCCCATCACTTCCCCCCCCTGCTCCAGAGGGATACAGACAACCCATCGCCTCTGCTTGGAGGTGCTGGGTGGTCAGCAGAGTCCAGGAGCTGGAATCCCTCACCCCCAGGCCCCTGGCCATCCCACCAACCCTGCCTCCAGAGGACAGGCAGCCAGGGCCTCACTTGACCAGAACCCCAGATCCCAGGGTGGTTTAGCAACTTGCCGTGCCAGGGCAAATCTCATCCCTACCCACCAGGCAGCCTGGAGACTGGCACAGAAAGTCCTCAAACACATCCATAACAGCCCTGATCCTTTATCTCAGGTGGGAACCGGGGTCAACACTACACACCTTGGCTATGTGGTAGCCACTCCACAAACCATTTCAGGTTCCAGAAGACTCCAGGAAAACCCAATGCACAGAATCCGGGGGCGGGGGGCGGGCCTCCCTCCTGGAGACTTGGGAAATCAGACAGCTGCCACACTCCTCCCCTGCAGGCTTGGCTCTCCCTGCGGGTTTCCAGCCTCTGCCAGGTGAGCGCATTTCATTTTCTTGCTGTAAATATTTGTCTCCTTTCACCTTCTTCCTTGACCAACTCCTGGCTCACCTCTTCCCTCTTGGCCTCCCCGACATCAGCCCTCCCCTGACCTGCTGAAAGTGCGTGATGGCACCACCTCCTCCTAAACCCTGTGCCAACAAGCACACCTGCATACAAAGGAGCTAAAAGTTCATCAGTTCGGTTCAGTCGCTCAGTTGTGTCCAACTCTTTGCGACCCCATGGACTGCAGCACGCCAGGCTTCCCTGTCCATCACCAGCTCCCGGAGCTTCCTCAAACTTGTGTTCATAGAGTCAGAGATGCCAAAGTTCGTAGTGAACCAGAACAAAACCCCAGAACTGTGACTGTGTGTATCCCTAGCGTATGCTATTTTTCCTTTTCTCACCATGCAAGCCTCTTGGGTGCAGACATCAAACCCATCAAAATCAAGGGTAATGCAGTTTCAAAGATTTGTTGTTCATTTACTAAGTCATGTCCGACTCTTTGTGACTCCATGGACTGCAACATGCCAGGCTTCCCTGTCCTTCAGTATCTCCCTGGAGTTTGCTCAAATTCATGTCCACTGAGTCAGTGATGCCATCGACCATCTCATTCTCTGCCCCTCCCTTCTCCTTCTGCCTCCAATCTTTCCCAGCATCAGGGTGTTTTCCAATTGAGTCGGCTCTTTGCATCAGGTGGCCAAAGTATTGGAGCTTCAACTTCAGCAACAGTCCTTCCATGAATATTCGGGACTGATCTCCTTTAGGATGGACTGGTTTGATCTCCCTGCAGTCCAAGGGACTCTCAAGAGTCTTCTCCAACACCACAGTTCAAAAACCATCAATTCTTGGTGCTCAGCCTTCTTTGTGGTCCAACTCTCACATTGGTACATGACTTGAAAAATCACAGCTTTGTCTATACGGACCTTTGTGGGCAAAGTGATGTCTCAACTTTTTAATGCACTGTCTACATTTGTCATAGCCTTTCTTCCAAGGAGCAAGCGTCTTTTAATTTCATGGCTTCAGTCACCGCCGCAGTGATTTGGGAGCCCAAGAAACTGAAATCTGCCACTGTTTCCATTTTCTTCCCATCTATTTGCCATGAAGTGATGGGACTGGATGCCATGATCTTAGGTTTTTGAATGCTGAGTTTTAAGCCAGCTTTTTCACTCTCCTCTTTCACTTTCATCAAAAGGCTCTTTAGTTCCTCTTCACTTTCTGCTGTTAGGGCGGTGTCACCTGCATATCTCAGGTTATTGATATTTCTCCCAAAATCTTGATTCCAGCTTGTGCTTCATCCAGCCTGGCATTTAGAATGAGTTATTCTGCACAGAAGTTAAATAAGCAGGGTGACAATACACAGCCTTGTCATACTCCTTTCCCAATTCTGAACCAGTTCTTGTTCTGTGTCTGGTTCTAACTGATGTTTCTTGGCCTACATACAAGTTTCTCAAGAGGCAGGTAAGGTGGTCTGGGATTCCCATCTCTTTAAGAATTTCCCGCAGTTTGTTGTGATCCACACAGTCAAAGGCTTTAGTGTAGTCCATGAAGCAGAAGCAGATGTTTTTCCTGGAACTCCCTTGCTTTTTCTTCAGGAAATCAGAACAAGTGATCCCGGCTGTCACTCACTTGTCTGTTCAACAAGTGTGTGTCGACTGTCTCCTGCGTGCCAGCCAGCCGTGGAGAGGATGGAGATGCTGGCTGGAAGGGTCACCCCGCAGCTCAGACAGTGAGGCAGGAGGAAGCGGGAGTGACAGAGAGGGCCTCCCAAGCAACACGGAAGCCCAGAGGAAGGATCAGACAGAAGGCAGGATTTTCAGGATCGAAGGCAGATCTGTGAAAGCACTGGAGGCGCACGCTGGCTGGGGTCAGGGCAGGGCTGAATCCACAGAGGAAGGCCCAGGGGCAGCCGGGTTTCAGGAGTAGGGTGGAGGGAAGTTATCAAGGGCCCTGATTCGGGGCTGTCAGTCCCTGTCCAGAGAAGACACGGGTATGTATGCCAAGTTGCTCAGTCCTGTCTGACACTTTGCGATCCTATGGACTCTAGCCTGCCAGGCGCCTCTGTCCAAGAGATTCTCCTGGCAAGAATACTGGAGGGGGTTGCTGGGCCCTCCTCCAGGCGATCTTCCCAACCCAGGGATCAAACCAGGGGTCTGTTAACATCTACTTGCATTGGCAAGCGGGGGTCTTCACCACTAGCGCCACCTGGGATGCCCAAAGACGACCACTCTGGCTGCTATATGGCAGGGAAGTGAAACCAGTAAGGAGCTGGGGCAGGTTTCCAAGGAGAGCATGGCCCACAGTGGGAATGGAGGGAGGACACCCTGCAGACGGGTCTCAGAGGCACCCTGGGGCCGGAGCCTGGACTGCGTGGGCTCCACCAGTCTCCCCAACACAGAAGAGCCACAGAGCAAGGTGGGTGAGGCGGGGGCTGGGGGTGGAGCATTCGCCCCGGGGCGGTGGGCGGGGGTGCCCAGATGGGGACGTCGGGGCCAGGAGAGGATGGGGTGGGCAGCCGAGAGCTCTGCTTGGACGACCTTGAAAGAAAAGAGCAAGTCAGTAAAACTGCATCCATGCACGTGACCTTAACCCAGTGCCACCTGCACAGCATTCAGGGATATTTACACATGTGGGAATTCCCTGGCAGTCCAATGGTTAGGTCTCCAGGCTTTCACTGCTGAGGGTTCAATCCCTGGTTGGGGAACTAAGACCCCACAGGCCACATGGCACAGCCAGAAAAAGAAAACACAAAGCCCTCTGCACACTGCTTACCGGGCATGGAACAAACAGTCACAGCCTGGCCAATGCTGAAGACGTAAATCCCATTTTTAAGAGCACCAAGATCTATGCTCAAATCCGTTTCTCAAAAAGCTACCCAAGGGGGCTTGAAGGTTCTTCCAGAGCCTGAAGGTTAACTCAGCTCCTCCCCTCATCAAAGCCTTGGGGTGAATATAAGGCTTACAAGAGAGGAGAATTCTACAGCGTGTATCACAGCAAATACAACTGTGGCTGGCTACCCTTTCAGTGATTTATCGACCTTTCCAGGGCTTCACACAGAACAGGAAGGATCATTAAAGGCAGCAGATTAAATACAGTGCCTGGTGTTTGTAGTCAATCCTCCCCGAAGTGGTGCCCGGGGTTTGTTCGTGGGTCTGACCCCTGCTAGACAGGGGCAGCGGGGAAGGCAGCGGCAGCCCACTCGGGTGTTCTTGCCTGGAGAACCCCAGGGATGGAGGAGCCTGGTGGGCTGCTGTCTACGGGGTCACACAGAGCTGGACACGACTGAAGTGCCTTAGCAGCAGCAGCGGCAGTCAGGGGCAGACAGACTGAGTGTATTTGCCGCCTCCTTTTCTGAAGTCAGTGGCCTTAGCAGAACTTTCTGAAAATAGATAACTAAGGACTTACTGGGGGCTTCCCTGGCGGTCCAGTAGCTAAGACTCTGCACTCCCGATGCAGGTGGCCCAGGTTCCAAGTACTTCAACTAAGAGTTCGCACAACTGCAATTAAGACCCAGTGCAGCCAAATAAATAGATGAATAAAAATAACTTTTTAAAAAAGGACCTACTGTATAGTACAGGGAACTCTACTCAATACTCTGTTATAATGGCCTATATGCGAAAATAATCTAAAAAAAAGTGGACATATGTATGTGTACAACTGACTCTGCTGTACACCTGAAGCTAACATTGTTAATCAACTAAATTCTAAAACAAAATTATTTAAAAAAAAAAAAAAAAAACCTCCCTGAATTTAACTAGAGATTTGCTTGGTTCAGACTAAAAACTAACTGTGTGTCTTAGGTGCCAAGCAGGAATTAGTGAATCAGATGCCAAGGACTTAAGACGTTCCGTCTGCAAATCTAATGCGTGAAAAATCCATCCTGGATCCTGGCATTGACAGCCTTGAACTTGGAGACATTTAGACTTGTAATACTGCCCCCTGCAGCCTTGGGCAATGCAAAGCAGAGATGCAGCAAAGGACCACTTCACACCCATCAGGACGGCAGTCATTAAGATGCAGAGAAATCAGAACCCTCGGGCATGGCTGGGGGGAATGTCAGTCTGGCAGTTCCTGGAACATGTGACCCAGCAATGCCGCTCTCAGACACATGCCCAGAAGACTGAAAACGTATGTCCACACCCAAGCCTGTACGTGGATGTTCACAGTGGCATTATTCATAATAATCAAAAAGTGGAAGCAACTCAAGCATCCTTCCAGTGACGACGGGTAAACGAAATGCGCTCTATCCATACAACAGGATGCTATTCACAGGCAATACAACGGCATGAAGCGTTGACCCCTGCCACCCCGCAGGATGAACCCTGAAGACTCGATGCCGAGTGAAAAGCAGCCAGACACCGAAGGCCACGCGGAGCTGTTGTCCAGTCGCTCAGCTGTGTCCGACTCTGCAGCCCCATGGACTGCAGCACGCCAGACCACATGTTGAATGATTCCTGGTACATTAAATGTCCAGAACACGCAAAATCTACAGAGACAGAAAGCAGTGGCTGCCTAGGGTCAAGGGAAAGTTGGGGGGAGGGTAAAGAAGAGGAAGGCTTCTTTTGGGGGTGATGGAACGCTCCCAAATTGACTGGGATCACAGCTGCACACATTTGTGAATATACTAGAAATCACTGACGTGTACACGTCAGATGGGTGGATGGGAATTATCTCCCATAAGGCTGTTACAGAAATACCACTGCCTTGGGGACTCCCGGGTGGCCCAGTGGTTAGGAGGGGCTTCCCTGGTGGCTCAGTGGTAAAGAATCTGCCTGCCAATGCAGGAGATGTGGGTTTGATCCCTGGGTCAGGAGGATCCCCTGCAGAAGGAAATGGCAACCCACTCCAATATTCTTGCCTGGGAAACCCCATGGACAGAGAGGAGCTCAGCAGGGCTGCAGTTCACGGGGTCGCAAGGAGTCAGACACGACTTAGCGACCAAACAAGAACAGCACACGACAGCGGTGGGGACCTTGCCAACAGATGGCCGAGCTGCCTCTCAGGATGTTTGCCTGGAGGCAATCAGGTGAGCAGCCCCGCTGTGAAGGTAAAGGGGCCTGGAGCTGATCCAGGACAGGGCCGCCTCCACACTGGTGACTCCACTTGCCTTGGGAGCAAACTGCCTCCAAGTGAGGCTGAGCGGGGGTGGGGAGGCAAGCCCTGCTCCAAGGCAAGGGGGCAGGCCAAACAGGAATTACGAGGAGCCCCAGTGAACAGGAAAAGAAGGGGACAACAGCGGATGAGATGGTTGGATGGCATCACTGACTCTATGGACATGAGTTTGAGCAAGCTCCGGGAGTTGGCGAGGGACAGGGAAGCCTGGCGTGCTGCAGCCCATGGGGTCACAAAGAGTCAGAGGAGACTGAGCGACTGAGCTGAACTGAACCAGCAACTTTACTATATTAATACAGCAGGATGTTTTCTACCTTGAATCAGGAGATTCAACACTTCAGAGCACGGAATCACCCCGACACATCCTCTTCCTAGAAGGAACAGATACTCATACTTTGCCATGCTGATCAGAGACTGCCTTGTCCCCAATCCTCCCTTCCTGGTCTGCCTCCCTGGAGCCCCAAGGCACCCCCGCCCCGGCTGGCACGGCCATGCTGTCTCTGTGAGCACAGCTGGGAACCCCAATACGCCGCGAGAGGAAGGGCCCTGGGCCAGCTGGCAGGCCGGGCCCGTGTCTGGATCCGGGCCACTTATGCCAGACAGCTTCTTCTCTGGATCCCCTCAACCTTCCAGGATGAAGTCAAGGGCCCTCCAGGGCCAGGTGAGCAGGCACACATGGTGTGCAGCCTACCCTGTGTGCCAGCCCAACCTCCAGCTTCCTCTCCCTCCTGGGTAAGGTCACTGGGCACACAGACTGTCTTACTGGTTCGTCCCCGGGGGTCCTCTTCCAGCCCCCTTGCACCAGAGCTGGTCACTCACAGGGCCCTGCCCAGGGCCTGGACTTGCATCTGTGAGGACGACTCGCTTCAAGCCCCGCTGATGCCAGAAGAAGTCAACTGAAAACCCATCTTGCATCCTTCCTACACCTTCCCCGCCATCACTCCTTGAAACACCTCCACTGCCTGTCATGCCCAGGCATGAACGGGTTGAGGTGGTCCTACCTCCATCCCCCACCTGCTGATTTGGGGGTGGTACGATGCCCCTCCCTGCCAGGATCACTCCCACCCCCACCCCTGGGTGGGGAGAGGTGGCTTCCCTGGGGACAAGGTATACTCTGGCCTGACCACTGGAACTCACCCACAGAGTGTGCACCTGTGCCAGGGGTCTCAGGAGCCTGGAGGGGAGGAGAAGACATTTGAATGGGCCCCCTTTCTGTCATCCCCTTGTTCCTGCAAACCATCACTGGGCAAAGACTGGAGGCCCTCTGACAAGAACCCTGAGCGGGAGGGAACAGAGGGACAGCCGGAGCACCTCCTGGGAGCACAGGCTGGCTGCTCCTGACCCCAAGGTCTGGCTGGGTGATAGGAGAAGACCCTTGGGGACTATTCTTGATGCGAGGTCACCTCTTGCCACGCGTGCCCCAATAGCTCAGGGGTAAACTGGAGGTGGCAGCTGATGGCAGCAAGCCCTCAGCTGCAGGGAGACATCCAGCGATTGACCCGACACTGAAAACAAAGCCCTCTCTGTATGTGCAGGTCTGCAGTGGGGCCGTCCGTGAATGCGCGTTACATCACCTCGGTCGTGTCCGACGCTTTTGCTACCTATGGACTGTAGCCCACCAGGCCCCTCTGTCCGTGGGATTCTCCAGGCAAGAATACTGGAGTGGGTTGCCATGCCCTCCTCCAGGGGGTCTTCCTGACCCAGGGATCGAACCCAGGTCTCCTGCATTGCAGGTGGATTCTTTACCACTAGTGCATCCTGGGAAGCCCCTGCAGTGGGGCGACAACCCGTTTATTCTCCCTGGCAGGACAGAAATCCCTTCCAGGTGCATCACGCAGAGAGTGCCCACCTGGAGCCCCACCTGACGGTGAAGGTGCACAAAGAGCCCCCCCCTCCCGGGACAAACCTGGGTGCTGCTGCCAGCCCCGCCCACCTTGGCTGAATGTGGGAACCCTGGGACGGTGCCACCTTAGAAACCAGGAGGGCCACTAGGGGAGAGAGGCTGTCACGAAGGTCTCTTCCAGGGCTCTTAAGCACCTTACGCTAATCTGCTCCAAGAAAACACCAAGATCCAGAGTAAGATGCCCCGGTTGAGCATAACGACCTATTTACTGCCATTATAAAAATTCACACCTCTGGTCTTAAATTCCCTCCCAAGCTCAGGCCCCCAGTCACCCCCTCTTTGGCCAGGCCTGCCCACCGGTCCTGCTCTGTAGCCAGGGAACTCTGATTCACAGCTGGAGTGCCTTCCGCCCGTTTTCTTAAATTTCTTTCTCTGCCTCACACCTGCCTCACAGCCCCCTGCTCCAGGTGCCCGTCTTGGAACCCACATTCTGGAAGCACAAGAATTCTATCAGCTACATCCAGCAATTTCAGTTGTACGTGCTGCGAAAATGACTTTCGCTTGTTAATGATTCATTTAATCTCTCATCATAAGCTGTAAAGCTCCCCAGGACACAAATCCTTGTTGAATTCTCCGAACAAACCACAAGTCCACAGACAGTTCTCCAATCGGGGGGAAAACGCTGCACGTCTCATTCAATTTTGGTAAAATTAACCTCGTTTTAACAGTGTTGCCCAATGCGAGCCCCAAGATTCTTAGCCAATGAGCTGGTCGGTACTTTGTTTTTCCAATGTGTTCACTTTGCCTCTTCCTCAGCAGCCAATCCTTCAAACACAAGCCTTTCACCTCAGAGGCCAGTGGCCTGCAAATCCTAACACTGGTCTCCTAATCAAGAAGTCATTCATAAGACTTTCTGTTTCCCTCAAGGGTATCTGGCTTCCTTCAGAGCGGCTCCACACACTGCGCCCCCACCCCACACACACACTGCGGTTCTGCAACAGGCTGCAGGAAAGGAGGTGAAAGGTCATTCAATGCAAAGTGCAGGTCAAGACTTCAAAAAGGCCTGGGGGAAAACTGAGAGGTGAAATCACCTCTGTAACACAAAGCAAACAATAAAAACTTGCCGCGTGGTAGCAGACTTCCAAAATAACTTTGTAGCGATGGAAATACACAATAAATTACGTGTGGTCAGAAGTTTTTCAATACGGTCTTGAAATTAACAGATGCTGAAGCTACAATCCTTTGGCCACCTGATGCAAAGAGCTGACTCACTGGAAAAGACCCAGATGCTGGAAAAGACTGAGGGCAGGAGGAGAATGGGGTGACAGAGGATGAGATGGTTGGATGGCATCGCTGATTCAATGGATAGGAGTTTGAGCAAGTTCCGGGAGGCAGTGAAAGTCAGGGAAGACTGGTATGCTGCAGTCCATGGGGTTACAAAGAGTTGGACGCGACTTAGCGACTGAACAACAAAGAAGTCTTTCAATATAGTCCTGAAATCAACAGTAAGAGAGAGGTAGCTCACAGGTAGAGAGATAGATAAACAGGGCATACAGACTAATATTTTGCTATTAACAATGAAGATACAAAACATTCTTTCTACCAAAGTGTTTGGCATATGCGACAATGTGATGCATATTTTATCTGCATTAACCCATTTAACTCCCACTAGAATCCTAGGATTTACTGATGCCATCTCATTTACTAAGACCAAGGCTTGGATGTCAAGAAACTTGCCCAAGGTCACAGCTAGCAAATAGCAAAGCTGGGAATCAGGCCCAGGTCCAACTCCAAGTTAAGTGGAAAGCACTCCGTACAAAGTTTCACTTAAGATTCCTAAAGTTACAACACAGAAAAATTAGGTCACTCTATCGTAAGTAAAATGAGGTGACTGCAACCAGCAGTAAAAGGATAGTAACTGTAAACTCGGCGGGTGCCAGCTCTCAAATTATTCCCGTGTTCCAGTCTTCCCACTAGAATTGCACAATTCACAAGCCCAAAGAAGCAAGCCCTGCCTTCTGTTAAAACCCATCTCACCCAACAGCAAACAACTGAGCTGGATATCCTCTGAGAAGAGGTCACCCCCAGGAAGCCATAGCTGAGCGCAGCACGAATACCAGGCAGGGTCTCCGGGGGCACAGCCGGTATCCCTCACCAGGGGGAGGCTGAAGGACATCCCACCCCCTTTTTTAAAAAAAGCAACAAAATTTATTTATGCCCTGGCTTCCCTGGTGGCTCAGTGGTAAAGAATTCCCCTGCCAGTGCAGGAGACGTGGGTTTGATTCCTGGGTTGGGAAGATATCCTGGAAAAGGAAATGGCAACCCACTCCAACATTCTTGGCTGGGAAACCTCATGGACAGAAAAGTCTGATGCGCTACAGTCCGTGGGGTCGTAGTCAGACACGATTTTGAGACTAAACAACATTTATGGCTGCCTTGGGTCTTACTTTGGGCATGTGGGATCTAAGTTCCCCAATAAGGAGTCAAACCTGTGTCTCCTGCACTAGGAGGGAGATTCTTAACCACTGGATCACCAGGGAAGTCCCTGGAAACCCTCTTGAGAGAAGCTACTGCAGGCGGAGAATGTGCACCATCATCTTTAGCTGAAAGCAGAGCAATTATTTTATCATCAACAACATATATTCTTAAAATATTGTCTGCTAACCAGTGCCTGGGAGGGTTCTGCTTGGCTACACAAAGCTGGTTCTGCCCTCCAGGACTGGCACCAACTTGGGGAAACCGTGTTCCTGCTGCTGGACGGCCAAGGCAGTCTCCAGGCTGACCTCAGCGCTGCTACCCAGAGCACTTCAAGGAAAGCACCAGGAAGGTTCAGGAAGGCTTCTCCAGTCTAGGGCGTTCATGCCTCTTCTTCCGTTCCTGCTTACTCTCTAGTATTTGGTATTCAGCCATTTGGCTGATGACAAGAGCGAGAGTTTAGGTGTGGACAAACATTAGCAGTAGTGGAAAGACAAAACAAAAGGGCTCCTCTCCATTTGAGTGTAGGCCCCCAATTCCTGGGCACTCACGAGCCACGTCCTTATTCCCCTGCAGACGTGATTCGCTGTATTTGCGCTCTTGTGCTTTTTCAGTAAGTGTATACACAAACAAATTACTCTTTCCCTAATCTGATGGAGGTAAGAATGAGACTCAGGGGGATTCCCAGATGGCTCAGAGGTAAAGAATCCACCTGCCAGTGCAGGAGACAAGGGTTCGAGCCCTGACCTGGGAGGGTCCCACGTGCTGTGGAGCGACTAAGCCCGTGCTCTGCAACAGGGCATGTCACGCAACAGGGCATGTCACCGCAACAGGGCATGTCACCGCAACAGGGCATGTCACACAACAGCAGGCCTGCACACCGGCAGCCAGGGAGCAGCCCCTGCTAACCGCAATCAGAGACAAGCCGAGGCAGCAACCAAGACCCAGCACAGCCATAAATAAGCAAATAAAATTGTTTAAAAAAGAATGTGGGACTCAGAACGCAGAATCCCCCTGTAAGTTCTGGGGTGGGCTCTGTGCACAGGAAAGAGGCAGGCATTTTCGTTCATGACGGGCTACCTCTTGAATTCATGACTGAGCACGGAATAACTGCATTATTTAATAACCGCCTTATTCAAACTGGCCACACAGTTCATTTCTCACAGTGAAGTATATCATAATAAACTATTCACATTTACAGGGTAAAGATGCTGAGTCAAGGTAGGTTACAGGGGAATTCTGCATCATTATCCTTTTTTCTATGGCTCTTGATAAACAACAGCTTTTGCCTACAGAGCTGCTGTAAAAATAAAGCAAATTCAAATGTAAGCCTTATACCACGCCATATCCACAAGTGATGATTAATCAGGTAAATCTTCGCAAGAAAAAGAATTGAGGAAAAGTCATCGAGGGCCATTTCGTTATAAGGAAAATACAGGATGTCTTGGGGACTCCCTGGTGGCCCAGGGGTTAAGACTCTGTGCTCCCACTGCAGGGGGCACAGGTTGGATCCCTGGTCTGGGACCGGTTAGGTAGCGCTAGTGGTAAAGAACCCGCCTGCAAGTGCAGGAGACAAAAGAGACCCAGGTTCAATCCCTGGGTCGGGAAGATCCCCTGGAGTAGAAAATAGTAACACACTCTTGTATCCTTGCCTGGAGAATCCCTATGGACAGAAGAGCCTGGCGGGCTACAGTCCATAAGGTCGCAAAGAGTCAGGCACGACTGAAGCGACTTAGCATGCATGCAGGCACTGGAATAATATCCTAGAAGTCCTTCTTTGGGGGACTGATGCTAAAACGGAAACTCCAATCCTTTGGCTACCTGATTTGAAAAGCCGACTCACTGGAAAAGACCCTGATGCTGGGAAAGATTGAGAGCAGGAGGAAAGGGGGACGACAGAGAATGAGATGTTTGGATGGCATCACCAACTCAATGGACTTGAGTTTGAGCAAACTCAGGGAGACAGAGAAGGACAGGGAAGCCTGGCGTGCTGCGGTCCATGGGGTCACAAAGAATCAGACAGGACTGAGCAACAGAACAATGACAAGCCATGAGGTGTGGCCAACAGAAAAGAAAATAGAGAATTTGGCAGGCCCCAATTAACTGCGCTACCTATTCAGGTGTTTTTCTCTGGATGCCCATCCAGAAGGACCCCCTCCAGACTGGCCAACATCAGCACCACGGCCTGAGTGACGACAGCTGGGTGGGGCACGCATCCACCCAAGAGTTTGCAGAGCCTCTCCTCCCCACCAGGGGGTAGTTCCCTCCAAAACCCTGGCAGGGGGAGGGGCGCCCTGTATTTGCCACCCTTGTGCTTCTCCTTTGCACCCAAAACTGAAACTGAACTGGTCAAACCACATGTTCCAATCTGGGGACTGCAGAAGGCAGCCATACCCATAAAACCTGCCTACAGCCAAGGGATTCACACCCTGGAAACTACTCTGACATCTGGCCCCTGGGCGATCCTCATAAAACCCCCATGAGGCAGGATGACAGGTGTCAGAGGCACCGCCTTAGAGAGGAGGAAATGGAAACCCAGAAACACACATGGCAGATTCGGTGTCATGCCCAGTGGGCCTGCGGGTGGGGGAGCACCAACACCCAGGCTCTCGGCCTGCACAGTGGTCTGGGAAGCAGCCTGTTAGAGGAGGGGGCACAAGCTTCGGAGAACACAGATGGGGGTTCTGATTCCAGCTCTGCCATGTACTCAGATGTGTGTGTATCTGTGTGTGTGTGGCCTAGAGCAAATGTCATTGCCATTCATAAGATCTGTTTCCTGGCAAATAAAGTATGCACACGGCCCATAATTCACATCAGGCCTTCAGCGCAGGAACACACTCTGGACCTGCCCAACTGCAGCCACAGGCCAGCAGCAGTCCGCCAAGAAAGTAGGTCATCATGTGGGTCCCATCCCGCCTCTTGCCACTGTACTTGATATCGCCACTAAACAAATGTCTTTGACATTTAACAGCATCACTGCTATACTTCACTCTGCACAACAATGCATGCTGGCAACAGTTGAAAGAAACCGAAATTCTGAGCATCACCGACTCAATGGACACGAGTTTGAGTAAGCTCCAAGAGTTGGTGATGGACAGGGAAGCCTGGCGTGCTGCAGTCCATGAGGTTGCAAAGAGTCAGACACGACTGAGAGACAGAACTGAACTGAAATCTTTTAAAAAGGGCACAGATGAGCTGACACTTGGGGAAAAATCAGTGATACAGGTATAATCTTACAAATGAAGTATTTCAGAAAAAGCAAAGTCCAAGTTACGGTATATGACAATATTTTTTAAAGGCAACATTATTTTGTGTTTGCTTTTAGTACAAACATGTACTACTTGTTTAACTGTGTGGGAGGGAGTGACTCCTTAGAAAGTCACTGCTTGTCCTCAAGCATCTTACTCTCCTCTCCACCAGGGTGTCAGAACACAACCTAGCACACCCTGCTGAATGCTGTGTGTGTGTGCTGGGGGTAAGAGCCTGAGACCCCAGAGGAAGCCAGTATACTGGTGGGAGGGGGGGCTCCTGACCCCTTGATGTGGGGAAGGGCAGGGCTGGCAGGAGTCTCTGACCCCGGTAATAACAAGGTGAAGCAAGGCTCCCCAAGGGAGATCCAACTGCCCCAAAGGACCCTCACCACCTTAGGAGAGAGCAGCAATCCAGGGGAGGGACTTCCCTGGTGGTCCAGTGGCTAAGACATTGAGTGCTTCAAATGCAGGGGGCCAAGGTTTGATCCCTGGTCAAGGAACTAGATCCCTCATGATGCAACTGAGAGTTCATAGGCTGCAACGAAAGATCCCGCATTATGCAATGGAAATCGAAGCTCCCGAGTGCCAGAACTAAGACCTGGTGCAGCCAAATAAACATTAAAAAAAGAAAAAAGAAAACTCCACAACAATCCAGGGAAGAAAGGGACTCAAACTTTCCCTCATTCATTCAACAAATACCTAAATGCCTGCTCTGGCTCATGGAAATGGGGAGGAAGGCAAATTTAAAAGCCATCTAGGAAGCAGAAGCTGCAGTGGAGCTTAGGGGCCAGTTGGGAAGAATCTAGGAGGATCCTGACCTCCTGGGACATGTGAGTGAACCACCACATCCAGAGTAGAAACAGTTCTTTTCCTTTCTACCTAGAGAACTTGGTGTCCAACAACCAGCTGATAAGCCCTCAGAAGTTGAGCCTCCCTGCCCTGCTTCCCACCCCTCCATGGGGCATTGCCCTACTGTACCGCAACTACTTTCAATTATTAACTTCCAGAAACATTGTTGGACATAAAAACAACTCACATGCAAAAAAAAAAAAAGTAAAGCGCATTCCACAGTCACCTTACCCAAGGAGGTCAAGTTGGCCTCAGCCCAAGGCCTGCTGGGAACGCAGTGTCCACCTAATATTTGCTTGGGGCAAAAGGTGAAGTTCACAAAAGGCAGGAAAATAATCAGAAATCAACAAGCAGAAAATATTCCTTATTTGTGTTAACTAGCAGATTTTCTTTAAATGCCCTGTACAGCCTTTAAAGGCCCTGTGCAGTTGTCAGAGAAACAATAGGGGTGGCTTCTAGGGAGAGGCACGAGAGAGGCAGCCAGTTCTGTGCTGAATTCCCATTGGTACCCACTTCGATATGCATCCTGGGCTTGTATTACCTATTTTTTTTAAACAAAAAAGTCCTCGCAGGAAAAGCTCAAAAGAGGGGCTCGAGCAGAGGCCTCGTTGAAGTTGGGAGACAGAGAATCTCCGAAACACACTTGAAACAGACCAGCTGGAACAACAATTTTATTCTTAAAAGCAGCAATTTTTTCCGGATTTCAAAGCGCAGGCTTCCAGCGGCAGCAGCACTCGGTCGGTGTGCCAACAACAACCAGGCAGAGTGACTAAACACTTTTTTCCAACAAAGGAAAAAATGCATCCGATCAAAGTGCAGAAGCGGCCCGGGGCCCGGGGCGGGAGCGCGCTTCCGCCTCCCACCTTCCCACCGCCCTCAGACTCCGGGCTGCGACTTTATTCGCTCGCTTGGCCCGCGTCCCGGCCGCCGCCGCCAGCACCCGGCCGGCGCGCCCCGCCCCTCCCGCGGGCGTCACGTGACGGCTGCGAAAAGTAGGGGAAAGGTTACGGCGAGCCCCGCCCCCGGCCTGGCGCGTCCGGGGCGCGCGGATCCTGTTCCACCGGCCCGGCCCCGGGAGACCTTCCGGAGCGAGCTGGCGCGCGTCGCCGGCGCGGTCAGCCCGGAGGCAGCAGGCGACGAAAAGCGCCTGTGGGTGGCAAGGCCTGCGTGGTCAGCCTTGGGGACAGCCAAGAGCCCGGTGTCCCCGAAGACAGCCCACGTCACGCCTCCGGAAAGGGCTCACCGCGAAGCCGGAGAGCAGTTAACGGTGCTTCCACGGGCCGGCGCGCGGGGCCAGGGTTGCGTGAGTCCGCGCCCTCGGCCCAGGAGTCCCCGGACACCCAGGCTGGACCGCGCGGTGACCACGGGCCCGGGGCTGAGGGCGGCAGGGACGTCAGGGGGCATTCCCTGCACCTCTTGTTTGCAGTACAAAGTCGAAAGGTTATTTGGGCCGGGGCATGACGCCCAGTTTCTGCCAGTCTCAGAGTGTGTGCACGCCTCAAAGTGGTCCTTTGCCCGATTCTCACAGCTGTTCAGATGGAGTTCAGCATTCAAGATCAGATCTCGACACACATCTTAGGAAGGAAACTGGTCATTTACACACGAAAAGGAGCCCTGGGGCCCGCAGAGGCAGAACCGCCCCAAACTCGGCAAGAATGCAGCCTCCAGTTCCTATCACAACTAAACACTCCCCTGCCTCCACGATAAACAGCATCACCTTAAATAATTTGGAAGAGGGGGGTGCTGATACTTGCTGGCATTAAAAATAAAAAAAAAAAGACCAGTGTGCTCGATCATTTTTTATTCATTTGGCTTGGGGTTTAGAAGGAAGTAAACATGCTTGAATATCTGGAATGACCAGAAACCGGACGCCTGTGTGAGAAAATGGTGTGAAAACAACAACAAAAGGTGTAACAAAATACACGTGTCAAGAGGTTAAATTGAATTTCATTTTATTAGGTAACTTACAAAGTTAACAGTTTCCTACTAAAATCTGCCCTTCAATATCTTAATATCACATGGAGCGCAGAGGAACCGAGAGTAATTACGAGTTGGGAATATTAAGTTTGCTCTGCATTCAACCTGATGACTCGAGATTTTTAACTCTTGGAGTGAAAAGAGTACGATCATAGTCTTCTCTTTGGCTTTAAAGAAAGTCAATCACCGATTTACAATATAAAGACGCTGACCCACGGTCTTTCCAAACAAAACGAACGGACTGGCTGTCGGCTCGCCTAGGGAGTTGGGGTTAGGGACTGACGGAGCCCGGGATGCTCCACCGCCCTGACCACGCCGTCCCGGCTCGCAGGCCAAGTTCGCCTTGGCCTGGTCACGTGAGGCCCCCACACTCTCCCACCTCCCGCCAAGTCAGTTCCCCGCCCCGGCACGACCTTGGGCAGCCTCCGCGCCCACCTGCTCTAGACCGCGCGCCGCACGCGGGGATGGAGGACATTCGCTAGCGGGGACCCAAGCCCGGCGCCCCATTTCGAATGCACCTAGGGCGCTTGCACTGCGCCTGAGTCCCAGCGCCAAGGGCGTGTCCCCACGGCTGCACTGCGGGGGCGGGCGCCTGGAGGGGGGTCGCGGCGTCCTTCGGAGTCCCTAGCGTCTTTCTGGCTCCCGCTTGGGACTGGCCTGCGACCCGGCGACTGCACCCCAGACCCAATCCAGCACAGGAAGGGGAGGGATGGGGCGAGATCGAGAAAAGATCCGCAGCGCCCTGCTCAAGTCCCCTGCCAGGTCCGGAGGGTTGAGCATCACTCCCGCTGCCCTACTGCGGATCCCCAGACCCAAACCACTTCGGCGAGGGGAGTGGGGTACAGGGAGGGGAGAGGGAGGCGACGGTCCTGGTGGCCCCCGGCTGGGGGCATCATGCCAAGTCCGGAGAGTCAAACTCCCCGCCAGCTCCCGCACGGTACCTGTCCCCAGGCCGACCGACCCTCGGACTAACCCCCAGACCCAAACTACCCACTCCTTGAAAGTGAGGGTGAGATAGGAAGGGAAAGGGAGCCGGTGGCCTTAAGGGCCCCCGGCCGGAGACGTCCTGCTAAGTTCGAAGGGCTGAGCATCCCTAACCTGCAGCCGCACCGAACTGCTCTCCTGCACCGCGACCCTGGCGCGGACCCCCTAGACGCCGTCCACTGCGGGGGATGTGGAGTCCCTCCTCGTTCCAGTTTCGAGCTCTCCACGAACCCCGCGTCCCTCGGCCGCCCCAGCCCAAGAAGGGCCTCCCGCCCCGCCTAGATCGGGGCCCCTGCTGTCCCCGTCCGCCCCCGGCCCCGGGCACCGCCGCAGCCAGTGCGCGGCGCCAGCCCGCCCTCCCCGCGGCGCGCGGACTCAGCCCGGCCTTACCGAGTCTGCGGACAGAGGTACAGAGGCAGCGACAGCGGCGGCCGAGTGAGCGAGCGCCGAGCCGGAGCCGGGGGCGGGAGGACCGCGGGCGAGGCAGAACGCACCCGGCACCGGCCGAGGCCGATTGGCTGAGGCGCGCGGGGCTGCGGCCTGGCGGGCGGCGACTCCGGGAGCCCGCGGAGCCGGAGGCGGGGCCTGGACGGGGCGGGGCATCCGCAGGGGCTGGGCGCCCTGGGCAGCAGGGCCCGCGGGGAAACTGAGGCTGGCCGGGGCGGGGGGGGAAATTCTGCAAGCCTGGGGCCTAGGGGGAGAGTTCTCGCCCTGCGAACCTCAGTTTCCTCATCTGAAAAATGGGCCAGCTCATTAGGGCCATGCCCATAAACGCGCTTAGCACATTGCCTAGCTCGTGCTCGACCTTTATAGGCATCGCCGCGTATAATCCTCAAGGCACTCCTATAAATAGCTGATCCTAGCCCGGGCTGGAGAAGGGATCACTAACCTGCCCACTAAGATCACACTAAGATGACAGCTTCGACTGTGGACCCGGGTCTGATTCAAGAGCCCACTCTTCAAACTGGATCCTATACCCGGAGTGAGAGCTGAGAGGGTCTTTGGGTCGTGTGACTCCTGGCGCCGAAACCTTAAAGCTTATTCCAGTGAGCTTTCTGAGCCTTCTCTTCATATCACTGGGATAAAAATCCCTCCCCTGCGAGGGATTTAGGAAACTATTCAGATACTGAAAGCATAGTAGGTACCAGAAAAGAACTGGCGGGAGGTGGAGACAAGTGACCTGTATACTCTGTATGGGTCCTGAGCTCGTACTGGCCGGTCTCAGGATCTTAGTCTAGGCCGAGGGCAGGTGCCCCCGGGAGGGTACATCGCGGGGTCCGCGCTTCCCGCGGGGTCAGCCGCCCCTCCCCTGTCTTTGCCGGAACTGCTCCCCAGGCCCCAGCTCGTGGTCCTGCATACAGCAGGTGCTCCTCAAAAGAACCCGTTTAATGAACAAAGACCTGGCTTTCCTAAAGATCAACCACTTCTCTGAGCGGTGAAAACCCTATACTGGCCTCTGTCTTTCTGTCTGCAGTATCTGGTCGGCACCGCAGATGGATTTAGAAGAGAAAATGAAAGTCCTCTCTAGTTCCCGCCCCCATCACCGCCGCTACTGCTGCGCACTGGGGGCGCACACTCTCCAGGCTGCTTTGAATGAAGTCGTAGGAGAACTGCTGTTTATAAAACTCCTCTGTTTTCACTTGGCTTAGGTCGTGGACAGGTCACCGAGATAACGAGGCTTTCACTATACCTGACGCGTCCCAGGGACACTTAGCGCTTCCCTAGTGGCTCAGACTGTAAAGAATCTGCCTGAAACGTTGGAGACCTGGGTTAGATCCCTGGGTTGGGAAGATCCCTTGGAGAAGGGAATGGCAACCCACTCCAGTGTCCTTGCCTGGAGAATCCCATGGACAGAGGTGCCTGGTGGGCTATGGTCCGTGGGGTCACAAAGAGTTGGGCACGACTGAGTGACTAACATGGACACTTGGGCTCCCCCTTTTCACTTCCACAGGCATAAATGAAGCTGCTTGGACAGTCAGTGTGTGTCTTTGAAAGACTGTATCTCCCTGTAGATCACTAGAAGCGAATCGACAAGGTCAAAGGACAGGCCCACAGGTGCCTGGGAGCCTCATCTCTGGGAGCTCTCCACTGCTGTCCCTTAGTCCTAGAGAGGGTGGGAAGGGGGGTTATCTCTCCTTATTTCAATTTGCGTTTCTTTGAAGTTAGACGATTTCATTCCCCTGCCGGCTCCTGTCTGGCTGGTGAGTGATCCCAGAGCGGGAAGCCTGGAAGATCTCCTGGCCCAGGAGGGCAGGTGGGCTGGGCCAGGGTGCAGCCCCGCACCGGCCCTGGTCGCTCCAGCGTCCCCCTGCATGCTCTACCTGCCTGTGGGCCTTCCGGGCTTGTGCTTTGCAAGTTGGACTGTCGCCCTACCTCACATGCCCTTTCCTCTGATTCTTGGAACCCCAGCTGTCCTCAGGTCCCCGCCCCAAGGTCACTTTCTCCCTCATTCCTTGCCCCCTCCAGCGCCCCTCAGGGCATGGGGGTGGGGGGGATTGGCCCTGTGCGGGGTCTGTTTCCAGGGCTTCGAGGCCTTGACTGTGCAGCCCTCCCTGTGAGCCGCCTTGGTGTCACCTGCTGGCCCGCTGGTGACAGGGGCAGGGACCGCGGTCGCCTCCCCACTCACCTGTGCCCCAGAGGCTGGACTCTCCCTGGGAACCTTAAAGAGCCCACACCCGCAAGCAGCTGCAGCTGGGGGGTAGGGGCCGGAGGCCTTACTCCCTTCTCAGCTCTGCTCCCCAGAAGCAGCCCCCTGGGGACTGCAGTTCCCTGGAGCGACTATTAATAAAGAACAGAGGATCGAGGTCCCGGGGGAGCTCTGGCCTGATCGGACCCTGAGTTTCCTCGAGGCCAAAAATAGCCTAGATTCTGCCTCAGAAAGTAATCTTTCTCCTCTGTTTTCCCCAAATTCTTTCCCAGGTTGATTCTCGCACACTGTAGCAGCCGCCTGCTGTGGCTCTAAGGAGCCCTTTTTAGAAATGCATGCAACGGTTTCATTATTACTCAAACGTTGTCCCTCTGTTCTTCCGATTTCGTTAAAGCAAATCCAGAACTCTTATCATCTTGTCCACAAGTTCTTGAGTACCAATCACTAAAAGATAAAGATCCTTTGAGGGGGTTCTGGAGGGGGAGCATATGTATACCCATGGTGGTTTCATGTCAGTGTATGGCAAAACCAACACAATAAAGTAAAGAAAATTAAAAAAAAAAGATCCTTTGATTATTTATTTTTAAATTGTTTTGGCGGTGGCACATGGCTTGTGGGATCTTAGTTCTCCACCAGGGATGGACCTGTGCCCTCAGCAACGAGAGGGCAGAGTCCTAACCACTGGACCACCAGGGAGATCCCTAAAAGATATAGGCTCTTTTAATAAAAACATAACGGCAATGCCATTGTCCAACCTAAAATAGAGAAACAATTGTAATACAAAGCTTGCAAGGCCTTCCTGGCCTGCCAAGAGCACAGTTGAGTCCCACTCACTCTTGCCAGCCACATTTCTTGCTGGCAGCTCCCAGCGGGTTCTGATCCAAAAGCGTGTGAGATTTTTTGAAACTCAGTTTCCATTTCCCAATGGAAGAATTTTATAATCTCTGGGTTCTGCACTTCTGAACTTGAACTTTGAACTCTGTAGGCAGTGAGTAAACAGTGACAGTTTCACGGCAGGGTAGTGACAGTGTTGGCTTGGCCAGCATCACTGGGGTTTGGTGAGGACAAAATGAGGTAATGCAGATGCAAGCAGAGAAGGCAGGCAGCTAGGCCATGCGCCGGTGAAAGGCACTCAGAGCGATAGCGTATTCTCAACTGAATGGGCTCAGCTTATGACCCAGTAACCCTACTCCTGCGCGTGCAACAAGAAAGAAAAGAGAAGCCATGTCCGCGAAAAGACGCATGCGAGGTTTATGGAAGATTCGCTCCAGGTGACAACAACCCAGAAACAACCCGGATGCCAGCAGCAATAGAATGGGTAAGTTAATCGTGGTTTCGCCACCCAGTGTAACACTACTCAGGGAAAAGTAAACTGCTGCCACACGCAGCGTGGGCAGACCTTACAGGCGTCATGCCGAGCAAAAAGAAGTCGACACAAACACACAAAAGTAAACGTACTGCACGATCTCAACAACCTGTTGATGGCAGTGATGGTACTCGCTAGAAATACACAAAGAAGCCCCCGGAGTGGTGTGGGCGTGTGTGTGGAAATGCATCGCTCTGTCCGCTTAAGATTATACTCTAACAATCTTTGCTCCCTGCGTGTTAAGCCTCAGTTTTAGAAATCAAAACTTAAAAAAGATCCTTGAGGTCGAGATCTTGACAGGCCTGCCTGGACACTGGGACCTCAAAGACGGGAAAGAAGTGACTGTCCTGCAGCCCGGATTAGCAGATGCCTGAATACACAGATGAGAGCACGAAGACCTCTGTGCTTTAATCTATGTGCTTCAGGAGTTGGTACAAGGGAGGTCAGTTCTTCCCCTTTGGAGAAGGAGATGAGCAGCTCAATAGCTTTGAGTGGATAGTTTTTAAACTTGGGGAAGGCTGGCTCACTGACCCTTTGAAAACCTGGTGACAGCTACAAACCGTTTTTTCCAGAAAAATGCGCACACACATAAAGAGTGGTAAAGAACATCAGTCTTGGAGCTTCCTAAGCCCTTGTTACCAACTCCTGACCCACATAGATTAAGAAAAATGTATCCACAATTTTGAAACAAGGTAAAAGGATATCTGAAATGTCCTTTCACTGGCTCACAGTCTAAGAGGCCACCCAGGGATTAGCTCTTTCTCTAGGGAATTGTGTCTTGAGTAAGCCCTAGACGCTACAAAGTTACATGTGACTGGTAGATTTTTGTCCAACAAAAATGCAAGGGTTAAACAGATCACTAAGGACCTAACATATAGCACAGGGAACTCTATTCATTACTCTGTAATGGCCTATATGGGGAAAGAATCTAAAAAAGGGTGGATATATGTATATGTATAACTGATTCACTTTGCTGCATACCTGAAATTAACACAACATCGTAAACCAGCTATACGCCAATAAAATTTTTTTAAAAAGAAAAAGAAATGCAAGGATTTCTATCGGTTGAAAAAAGGAATTTCCTCCAAAGTTGTGGTTTTGTTGCCCTGTAGAATATTAACCACTTTTGTATCTATTTAGGAAAATCAGATTTTGTCTACCTTCCTGTGCAGGGAAACCCCCAGCTCTTCCCCATTGTGTATTTCTTCCGTTTGTTTTCTTTACTGCTCACAGGAAACATGTCACTTTCTTTTGGAAAGAATTTTCTTGTTTAAAATTTTATTTATTTTGTTTGCCACACTTCATGACACTTGGGATCTTAGTTCCTTGACTGGGGGTCAACCCCCTGTCCCCTGTAGTGGAAGCTCTGATTCCTGGACCACCAGGGAATTCCCCAACACTTCACTTCTGACAGTTTCAGGTCACCCAGTGTGTGGAGGATTTCCCCACACCAAGAAGCAATTCACAGACACCAGCAGGGTGTCCAGGAATCAACTCCAGTCTGACACCCTCTGTCCATTGACAGCATCGGATTTCACAGGTTAAGGGCGCAGATCCACATGACTGTCTCCCCTCTTCCCCTTCACGTCAGGTGCAAGTCTAGATTATCATCTGTGCTTCGGACCACCTGCTACAGATCAGAGGTTCCTAGGACAGGGAAACACATTCACAAGCTCAATAAAGGGTATGATCAAGGAGTCCGACAAACAGCCAGAAGAAGGGATACGCAGGGCTCACCCGTGAGCACCTGCCGCTTCCCTGGGTCCCACCCTGTTGAGACCCTCTGCTCCATTTCACTGTTGCCCCATCTCCCCCCAGGAGACTGCTGCTTCTGTAACCTGTGAATCACCCCTGCACCCTTCCCCCTCCCCTGGGACCTCTTCTGAGATGCTTTCCCTGGCTCCCTTCCATCTGCCCCTGCCCCAGCCTAGATGAGATTCCCAGCTTCTTGCCTTGGCCCTACCTCTGCTTGCCAGCCTTGCTCCCCTGCGAGATTCCACCTTGCCATACTGGCACCTCCATTCTGACCCTCCCAAATCCCCAACAGAGGGGCCCGCTCCAAGAGAAATGACTCAACCTGCTTGCTCCCCAGGGCTGAGTGACCCACCAGGAGAAGTCAAGCCTCAGGTGCCAGCAAAGCAGGGCCGCAGGGAAAAGAAAAATGGGGGAGAGGTGTTATATTTTCTATGTTAAAGAAAGCAGCAAATAGCCTTCAAGGGAAAAAATGAGACCCTTGATGGATTTTCTTACACTTATTTTAGTAATATATCTTTTAAATGACATGTGCAGAGGTTACGCTAGTCATTTCAGCAAGTAGGGCATTTTTGGCTTGCTTTTGGCCACACCATGCATGATGGAACCCACACCCCCTGCAGTGGAAGGGCACTGGACCACCAGGGGAGTCCCAGGTAGGACTTTCAAATCATCTGAATACAGCCCTGGTCTTACCTGTATTCATTTACTTGTCCATTCATTCATTCACTTGGGAAATATGTACTGAGCAACTCAGCAGGGACAGAGCCTTTAGATCGAGGCCTGTCCTCAGGAGTCCACATTCTGGTGGGAAAGGCAGGCAAGAAGCAAGTATTCTCTCATGTGAAAAGAAAGGGAAAATGAGGAAACAAAGTAGAAAGTGGGAGAGACGGTGTGTCGCCTAGCACAAGGTGGGTGGGGACTGGTATTCAATGGACCACAAGCTCCAAAGAATGGGAACCCTGTAAGCAGACCTAACATATCACAGAGCCTTAGAAATGTTAGCTGTGTGATTAACTGATGAATGGATGGGTGGTGAATGGGTGTCTGGGTGGGTGGGTGGGTGAGTGGTGTATGCGTGGAGGCCCCTGCAGGCTTTGGCTTCCTGGTGCCCCTCCATTTGGCCCTTCCTTTCCAGGCCCTCATGCCATCTCAAAGTCCCCTGAAGGGAAGTCTAAACTGTCCTGCGCCTGAAGTTCACCTTCGGAATCTCAACACCTTCGGGACATCCTGTGACCTCAGGCAGATCTAGCTATTCGCGCATAATTTGCCCGGCACAGCACAAAGTGAAAATGCAGACCCTTATTCAAAAGTTATCAACAATTTCAAGACAGTGGTAAGAGCATTAAATCAACCACAGGGCTCTTCTCTCTGCTGACCCCACAGGCGGGACACCCATGCGGCCCGCCCTGTCCCCAGACCTGCACCCAGGGGACCACCCCAGCCTGTGCTGACAAGCCTTGATGATTCCTGTGCTCCTTCCGCTCAAGTCCTCACCCCACTTCCTGCCTCTGGGCATCTATTCTTGCTGTCTCTGCTGCCCAGAGTGCTGTCCCACGCCATGGGCTAGCTGCCAGGGAGGGAGAGGGGGAAACCACACCCCGTCCCGACTCCCCAGAGAAGGTGGGTTCTGGCGCAGCTGCGGCCCTGCCCAGCAGTGAGGCCCAGAACGGGAAAGCTTTCCTTTGTTGCAAAATGGAAGCAAGGAGGACCATGCTGGGTCGGTCCTTTAGAGGGAGGAGGGCCACGAGGTTGTGCTCATCATAGCCCTCCTCCCTCTAAAAAATCCTGCTAAGACAAGAAGTGTTCCCTGTGGCTCAGGCAGTGAAGAATCTGCCTGCAATGCAGGAGATGCGGGTTTGATCCCTGGGTCAGGAGGATCCCCTGGAGAAGGGACTGACAACCTGCTTCAGTGTCTCTGACTGGAGAATCCCGTGGACAGAGGAGCCTGGCGGGCTACAGTCATAGGGTGGCGAAGAGTCCAGCACGACTGCGTCTGACGGTGTAACCAACACACACCTGATGGACGCCCTCAGCTCTTTCACAAATGACCTTGACGGATGCCCACCAGCTCCCAGCGCCCCTGTGGGGTGGGGTGGGGTGCAGCCTCCTCTCTGACCTCCATCCTGAAACATCAGCCACTGGCCACCTCCATTTTCACTTGAAAAATTTGAAAAATTGAAAAATTTTCAATCCCATTTGAAAAAATCCCACTTAAATTCAAAGTCCAACTCAGACATTATCAGCACAGAAGCCGGGCTCAGATGACCCCAGGCAGACTGATAGCTGCCCCCTCCCACCCGGCGGGTTCCAGGGCACTAGCCTTTTCTGGATCTGAGGCCTCTCCCAGCCTCACTGCTGGTCCGGAACCGCGGTCCAGTCCCATTTCTGAAGGCCCTGGGTTTGGACTTAGCCAACTCTCCAAACCTTTTGTAGACAGGACAAGAGGGAGGTTGGCTGGGCGCTAACTGGCCGCCTGATACACGAATCCTTTCCCGGAGATCTCTTGGCTTTGGCGCGAGGAGGAAGACCCAGGGGATCTGGGGGTGGGTGGGGTGCTGGGGAGGAAGTGACAGCCCGGGGGGGGGGGTGTTGGGGGCGGGAGCGGCCGACCGGAGGTTTCCGGCGGCTGCAGGACGCATTCAGTTGAAAGAAAAAAAAAAAAGCCTAATTGTCCTGCTCCCTCAAATCTGTGTGTTTCTCGCAGGAGGCTCGGAGGCCGATCCCGAAGCTGCAGCCCCCTCCCCTGCCGCCCGGGGTACCCGCCCGGGTACCCGCCGCAGGCCCGGGGAAGGTCAAGGCCCCGCGGGTCCAGCCGGCTGGGGAGGCGCTGGTGGCGGGTGGGGCCTGGGGCCCGGGACGCCCCAGACCCTCCCCACCCCACCCCACCCCCGGCTTCCTCCTCCCCGCGTCCTCTCGGCGCGCATCGACGGCCTCTTCTGCGTCCCGGGGCCGCCCAGTTACGCAGGAGGAGGAGCTGGAGGTTAGGTCCGGGAGGCGGCCTCTGCCGCGCGCGGCGCTCCCCCCGGGGTCAGCCGGGGTCAGCCGGCAGGCCGGACGGGGTGCTCCCGGCGCTCGCGGCGGGCACTCCGGGTCAGAGCAGACTTCGGGAGGAGCCGGTGGGGCGCGGGGCCGCTCGGGGGTACGAAATCCACCCCCTCGACGATGTCAGGCCGCAGAGGGGAGGCTGGAGGGGGGCGGCGCGCGTGCCCTCCAGGCTGGAGACCCCACCGGCGGCGATCGGAGCGCGCCCGCCCTGGGGTGCCCTCGTCTATGCAACCCCGGGCGGGTCCGCCTACGCCGCGGCCAGTGGCCACAGGGGCTGAAGCGGGAGGTGGCTTCCAGGACTGGCACCCCATTCTTTAGCTTTCAAATGACGCATTTAAGGTGGTGTGTTCAGCAGGAAACACTTGAACAGTAATCCAAAAGCTTTAAAATTGCCTGGAATCTCGCGCCCTAATAACACGCGGGCGCATTCCTTTCCGACTTTGGTCAGCGCTATTTTCAGGTATGTTTCACTCTAATTTCCTGCGTGTTCACAAAACAGAAGTCATAAGGTACCTAGTTCGGTCCAGTTCAGTTCTGTCGCTCAGTCGTCTCCGACTCTTTGTGACCCCGTGGACTGCAGCACGCCAGGCTTCCCTGTCCATCACCAACTCCCGGAGCTTGCTCAAGCTCACGTCCATTGAGTCAGTGATTAATATCCAACCGTCTCATCCTCTGTCGTCCCCTTCTCCTGCTTTCAATCTTTCCCAGCATCAGGGTCTTTTCCAATGAGTCAGTTCTTCGCATCAGAAGGTACCTAAGCGTTCCTGTTGGTGTTTTGATCTGATGCCTTTCATTTTCATCAAGTGCTAGATGGATTCTCCTGGAAGACGTGGGAATGCACAGACGCCCCCTGGTCACCTCCTTCCCCACCGGATCCAACTCCCCTGACTGGTAGTAACCTCGATTGTTAGTCTACTGGATATTCTTCCAGATTTTTCCAGATTTTACATCACACTAAATATATATGCTTTTATTTAGAGGTCTCTTTTACGAAAGTCAGATTGGGTTGTATGGAATACCCTGACCTCCCACTTAATAGTATGTGTTTGGAAGTCACTTGGTCCAGCACACCTTTTCCTTAACTACAGTGTTATGTTCCACGGTTTGCAGGCACCTTCCATTCTGAGCATTCTTGGCTGTTTGTTGTTAGTTTCTCTCTAACCATTCACACCAAATGTGTTTCCTGGGCTCCTGCTGTGTGCCAAACCCCTTCTAGGTTCAGCAAGTATAAGGATGAACAAAATTGACACCACCCTCCTGGACCTGACCTTCTACAAGGGCACTGCAGGTGTGTGAGGAGGGGGTATTTATGTTTTAGCTAGGGAATATGTTCCAATCGCATTTGGCTCGAATATCAAATCAATACAAGAAGTGTCTAGAAAAACATGGGACACACCCATTGGTTTCTTGTATTTCCTTTCAGAATTTCCTTATGAAAATACAAGCAAAAATGAGTTGCATGTGTATTTCCCTCCTTACTGGTGTAAAATGAAGCTTGCTATTGCCCCCTGCTCTGTGTTTGCCTTTAATAGATTAAACAAATTTACTTATATGTTTTGGTGCTATTTTCCTGTCCTCACAGGACAGAGCTTCCTGTTTAACTTTATTTGTGGATGATTTCAGGGTACACAGTGTTCTATCATAGGGTTTATTTTACCACAGTATATTTGTGCCCTGTGACATTTGGGTGTTTCCTGTCTTTGGCGTATAAGGTGGTAGCAGTGAGTAACTAACTGTTATAGGTCAGTTCTTCCACCTGGAAGTCAGTCCAGAGAGTGGATTGTCAGAACTGTGATTGCTGGGTCAAGGCCTTGTGTGTCCACAGTGCTGATGTGTGTTACTATTTGCCTGCTGTGTTAGTTCTCCAGAGAAGCAGATGGATATAGGAGATTATGTGTGTATAATATACATGTAATCTTATATATAGCATAATATAAAATAATAATTATAAGGAATTGGCTCACCACTATGGAAAAACAATACTGAGGTTCCCCAAAAAACTAAAAATTGAGTTGGCATATGATCCAGCAATTTCACTCCTGAGCATATACCCAGACAAAACTATAATTTGCAAAGATTCATGCACCCCTATGTTCATAGCAGCACTATTTACAATAGGCAAGACATGGAAACAGCCTAAATGTCTACTGACGGATGAAAGGATAAAAATATGATACATACATACAGTGGAATACTGTTCAGCCGTAAAAAGGATGAAATAATGCCATTTGCAGCAACATGGGTGGACCTAGAGGTTGTCATTTAGTCAGAAAGAAAAATAAAAATGCCATATGATCTCACTTATGTGCGGAATCTAAAATATGAGACAGATGTATATACCTGGAAACAGACTCACACATATAGAAAATAGACTTGTGGTTGCCAAGGGGGTGGGGGGTCGGGGAGGGAAGGAATGGGAGTTTGGGGTTAGCAGGGGCAAACTATTACATATTACATAAACAAGGTTATACTATATAGCATAGGGAACTGTATTCAAAATTCCATGACAAACCATAATGAAAAAGAATATGAAAAAGAGACTGAGTTATGTTGCTATTCAGAAGGAATGAACACAACGCTGAGACGAACTGTACTTCCATAACATTAAAAAGAATCGACTCATCTAATTATGATTTGCAGTCTTCACGTTGGTGAGCTGGTGGTGTGGATCCAGTCTGCAGGCCAGCAGCCTCAGGACCCAGGAAGAGCCACTGTTTCAATCTGAGTGTGAAAGCAGGATGAAACCCTTCGAAGGCAGAGCTGCCTGCTACTCAGAGGGAGACCAGCCTTTTCTATTCAGGCCTTCAGCTGATTAGAGGAGGCCCACCCAAATTTAGGGTGAGCAGTCTTTCCTTAGTCTACGGATTCAGTGTCATCAAGAAACACCTTCACAGACAGACCTAGAATCATGTTTGACCAAGTTTCAGGGCCTCCTGTGGCCCAGTCAAGTTGAGATGTAAATTATTCCTCATACCTTCACCAGTGTGTCTTTTTTTTTTTTTTTTTTGACAGCCTCTTGCAATTTAAATGTGTAATACTCAAGGTAAAAGAAAACCACATCTAACATTATTATAAATAAAAGAGATCAGTCATCAAGGGCTCCAGAGTGCACAGCATCTTCAGAACCTCCATGCTTATGTCTTTGCTTCCTGGGTATAATTTAATAAGATCATCAACTCAAAGAATGGTAATTGCAGCTTCAGTTGCAAATTTCAGACTCTTAACTTTAACCATGGTTCATTCCAACACCCCTGCTTGTGTGATGTCACAGGGTTTACCATTGACCAAGTCAAGACCGATCCATTCTAGATGTTTGCCTGCTGGGTTAACTTGAGCCTCATCATGAAAAGCTCTTCATTTTGCAACCAGATCTGTGGAGTCTTGGGCCACATTAACTGCCAGAGTATTAAGAATCACAAGAAGAGATCCTGCAAACCCTGCAACAGTGAGCACCACTGTGTCTTTAAAACAATTTTTAAGAATATATTTATTTATTTTGGGCCGTACGGGGTCTTTGTTGCTGTGTGGGTTTTTTCTCTAGCAGCGGGCGAGCGGGGGCTCCTCCCTCTGTGGTGTGCGGGCTTCCCATTGCAGCGGCGGCTTCTCCTGTGGAGCCAGGCACCAGGCGCAGAGGTGTCAGTAGTTGCGGCTGTGGCTCCCGGGCTCCAGAGCACAGGCCCAGGAGGTGTGGTGCACGGGCTTGGCTGCTCAGAGACAACTGGGATCTTCCCGGACCAGGGATGGAAGTCATGTCTCCTGCACTGGCAGGCAGACTCTTTACCACTGAGCCCCCAGGGAAGCGCCCCTGCCACCCACCCAAGTGTGTCTTTTAAAAAACAGCATTATATTGGATGAACCTAGCACTTATTATATAGAGCAAAGTGAGTCAGAAAGAGAAAGATAAATATTGTATTCTAAAGCATACACGGAATCTAGAAAAATGGTACTAACGGATTATTTTCATGGCAACAATGGAGAAACAGACATACAGGACAGACGTATGGACACCCGGAGAGGGGAGGAGAGGGTGAGGTGTGTGGAAAGAGTAACAGGGAAACTTACATTACCATATGTAAAATAGATAGCTGATGAGAATTTGCCATATGGCTCAGGAAACTCAAAAGGGGGCTCTGTATCAGCCTAGAGGGGTGGGATGGGTAGGGAGATGGGAGGGAGGTTCAAAAGGCAGGGGATATATGTGTACCTATGGCTGATTCATCTTGAGGTTTGACAGAAAACAGCAAAATTTGGTAAAGCAATTATCCTTCAGTAAAAAAAATATATAAATTAAAAAACCCCACAGCATTATCAAAATATAATTCACAGTAGTTCACTGGTGGCCTAGTGGTTAGGATTCCAGGCTTTTACTTTTGTGGGCTGGGTTCAGTCCCTGGTTGGGAAACTGAGATCCCATAGGCCACGCAGTATGGCCAAAATACATAAATAAAATATAAGATATATATGTTATATATACATAATTCACATATAAGATATAGTTCATCCAGCTGAAATGTATTCTCAGTGGTTCTTAGTGTATTTACAGAGCTGTGCAATGATCACCATGATCAATTTTGGAAGTTTGCATTATTCCCCAAGGAAACCTCCTACAATTAGCAGTCACTTCCCATTTGACCCCATCTCTCTCAGGCTTAAGCAACCACTAATCTACTTCAGGCTTGTATGGATTTGCCTGTTCTGGACACTTCACATGCATGGACTCATACTTTGTGTGGGCTTTGTTTGGGGCCAGCTTCTTTCACTGAGCATAGTGTTTTTGAGGTTCACCTGTGTGGGAGTGTACGTCAGCATTTAATTCTCTTCTATGACTGAATACTGTCTCACTGTATGGATATACCACGTTTTAAAAATCCATTTGTCTGGTGGTGGATCTTTGGCTTCTTCCCACTTTCGGGCTATGCACCATTCTATTCTCCCATCAGCAGTATATGAGGTTTGCCTTTCTCCATGTCCTCAGAAATACCTGTTATTACCTGTGGTTTTGATTATAGCCATCCTCGTGGGCATGAAGGAGTCTCTCATTTTGGTTTTGACTTGCTAAACAGTTCATCTTTTGACTGATTTTTTTTAAAGAATTTTTTTTCTATACATTTATCCTTTTATGGTTTCTGAATGTTGACTTAAAGAAAAAAAAATTGTCCCTATTCTAGGATCATAAAGAAGATTTCCTATATTCCCTTCTAGTACTTTTATGTTTTCAAGTTTTACAATTAAAACTTGGATCCATTTGGATTTTATTCTGCCATGTGTTGTGAAGTATGCATCGGCTTCTTCCCCTTTTCCAGCAGTTATACTGTGTCTTGGCACCTGTGGGGGTGGAGAGAGGGTTTGATGGGGATGCTGGGAAGCCGAGTGTAAGGAGGTGACACTGAACGAAGACCTGGATGAAGTGCGGAGAAGCGAGACGAGCTTGGCTGCAGGTGGTAGGGGGGCCACAGGTCTGAAGACGCCCAGGTCACGTGGGGCCTTATGGGTGACCACGTGGAATAGGATTTCATCTGGAGTTTAATAATACTGAAGAGCTGAAGTTAAGGTCTTTATGGCTGTTTACTTGATAAAGTAACACCTGGAAAGGGAACTTCTGTGTCCAAGGTTGTGTGCATGCCTGCTCGGTCATGTCTGACTCTTTTCAACCCCATGGACTGTAGCCTGCCAGGCTCCTCTGTCCATGGGATTTTCCAGGCAGGAAAACTGGAGTGGGCTGCCATTTCCTCTTCCCGATCCAGGCACTGAACCTGTGTCTCCCCCATCTCCAGCACTGGCAGGCAGATTCTCTGGCCATTGAGCCACCTGGTTAAGGCACTTCAAAGTTTGCTTCAGACTGTTAAATTGTTCTCCAAAAGGGCTATTTGAAATTCCTTTCCCTTCCCCTCTGCACGCACGCTCGGTCATGTGCAACTCTTTGCAGCCCCATGGACTGTAGCCCACCATGGCTCCTCTGTCCGTGGGATTCTCCAGGCAAGAATACTGAAGTGTGGTGCCATTCCCTTCTCCAGGGGATCTTCCTGACCCAGGGATCGAACCGGGGTCTCCTGCATTGCAGGCAGACTCTTCCTCATCTGAGCCACCAGACGCCACTCTCCCTTCCCCTTAAGGTTATGCTATTTCAATACCGTTTGCCGTTTTATTAAATATTTTTGAAACATGGTTTAGTTACTGAATTAAAAAAAAACTTAATTGGAGGATTGTTGACAAGTCATTAGGGCTTCCCTGATGGCTCAGCTGGGAAAGAATCCTCTTGCCAATGCTGGAGATGCTGGTTTGGTCCCTGGTTTAGGATGATCCCTGGAGGGGGAAATGGCAACTCACTCCAGTATTCTTTCCTTGGAAATCTATGGACAGAGGAGCCTGGCAGGCTATAGTCCATGGGATCATAAAAGAATTGGACACTACTGAGTGATTAAGCACACACACACACACATACACATATATGACAAGTAGTTGTGAAAACCAATAAAGGGAAACCTTACTTAAAATGGAGTTCTGGGACTTCCCTGGCAGTCCAGTGGTTAAGATTCCAAGCTTCAGATGCAGGGGGCACAGGTCTGATCCTCGGTCAGGGAACTGGATTCCGCATGCAACACGGCATGAATGAATGAATGAACAAATAAATAAAATGAAGCGAACTCCCCAAGTGTGGCTCAGATGTCTCTGCTTGGCATAAGGGCTGGCTGTTTTGGGGAGGTACTTTTGTGGCCATGAAAGCAACAAGCATTAACCTCTGATGGGATCGCCTCTTCTGTTGGCCCTGAGGGTACCCTGTACCTTGGCATGGTCCCACCCAGAGCAGGCTGTGATGGCACCAACAGCTCTCCTTCAGACGTGCCCCATCTTACAGAATTCTGAAGATGTCTTCCCCAAGGATGGTGAAATAAAAACCTTGGATCAGCTTTTTGAACTCAAGAGGCTTCTCTGATGGAGTCTGGGCCTCCAGGGATAGGGTTCTGAGAGGCCGAGAGCAATTCTGGGGCAGGTGGAGAGGAGAAGCAGGCTTGGGGGCATGAGACAAGCCACCCCAACCTAGGTCTATTGGGCCTTTGAGTTATTTTGACCTAGAAGCTGAAGCTCCAGTCCTTTCCACCTGATGCAAAGAGCTGACTTGTTGGAAAAGACCCTGCGGGGAAAGATTGAAGGCAGGAGGAGAAGGGGACGACAGAGGATAGAGATGTTTGGATGGCATCACCGACTCAATGGACATGAGTTTGAGCAAGCTCTGGGAGACGATGAAGGACAGTCCACAGGTTCGCAAAGAGTTGGACACGACTGAGCGGCTGAACAACAGCAAAAGCCATTGAGAACCATCAGACACAGATAAAGTTCTAAAAAACTCTCAGGACAGGGCACAAGTCCTTTTGTAAAAGAAATTTATGTTATTTTACACCACACTGCTTAGCTTTCAGGATCTTAGTTCCCCAACCGGTGTCCCATGCATTCAAAGTACCTAGTCACTGAACCATCAGGGAATTCCAGAAATTTTTATTTAAGAAGGCAATTTCTTTTTGTAAAGAATCTCACTCTCCCATCTAGGGAGCAGGGGACTAGAAACTCTCACCAATGGAGAAGGTAAAACTTAAACCTGCTGGGCAAGCCTCACTAAACAACCCTTGATTTTCATTCTTTTCCCAGTCACCTCCTTACAATTTGTATTCACCCATCCAAAAGCCCAAATACTCCTTTCCTTGGTTTTAAGCTTAGGTAGTATTTAAGGTCAAGTTCTACCCACCCCAATGGGTTACTCATCACTGATGCTCCCTTGTGTCATATGAGATGCCCAGGCTAATGAACTTCTTTTTGCCTTTTTCTTCTTGTGCTTATGTTTCTGGCCACACTGCACAACATGTGGGATCTTAGTTCCCTGACCAGGGATCGAACCCCTGTAGTGGTAGCACAGAGTCCTGACCACTGAACCACCAGGGAAGTCCCTGCCTTTTTCTTATTAACCTGCCTTTGGTCCATCTCACTTATAGGGCCCCAGCAGGAGAACTCAAGATGGGTGGAGGAAAGCATTTTTTCCTCCCCTGCCGGGACAAACCTCCCCAGCTAGGCTTGGGACCTAGGCCACCTGGCCTCAAGTCCAGGTGCCTCTGCTAGTGTCCACACTAGCAGTGTGGACTTGGCTGTGTTCCCTAACTTCTCCCAGCTTCAATTTCCTTATTTGTATTGATAGTTAGAGGATAATAAAAGCCTGCCTTGTAAGATTATTGTGAGAATTACATGGGTGTGATGGTTAATTTTATCTGTCAACTTGACCAGGCTGAGGGATGCTGGTGAAACATTATTTCTGGGTGTGCCTGTGAGGGTGTTTCCAGGAGAGATTAGTGTTTGAATCACAGAGTGAGTAAAGAAGGTGGCCTTACTCCCATCAGTGAGGCAGCACCATCCACTCTATAGAGAGCCTGAATTGAACAAAAAGGCAAAGGAAGGGCAAATCTGCTTTCTGCTTGAGTGGGAACACCCATTCTCTGTCCTTGGACTTCAGTGCTCCTGGTTTTTTAACCTTTGGATTGGGACTTATATCATTGGCTCCCCTGATTCTTGGGGCTTTCTGGGTGGCTCAGACAGTAAAGAATCTGCCTGCAATGCAGGAGACCAGGGTTCATTCCCTGGGTTGGAAAGAGCCCCTGGAGAAGGAAATGGCAACCCATTCCAGTATTCTTGCATGGAAAATCCCATGGACAGAGGAGCCTGGTGGGATACAGTCCATGGGGCTGCAAAGAGTCGGACATGAGTGACTAATGTCCCTGGTTCTCATGCCTTCAGGTTTGGACTAGAATTATACTCTTCTGGGACACCAGCTTGCAAGACAGCCTCCATAATAGTGTGAGCCAGCCTCTCATAATAAATCTCTTTCTCTATATCTATATATATCCTATTGGTTCTGTTTCTCTGGATAGTCCTAATACAATGGGGTTATTTGGGGGATTTTATTGTTAACCTAAAACAATAAAATAGCCAGGTACTTATTGATTTTACCAGCAAACAGGTTTATTCAAGAGCAGCAAAGAACTGCTGTTGCTGCTGCTGCTGCTAAGTCAAGTCAGTTGTGTCCAGCTCTGTGCGACCCCATAGACGGCAGCCCACCACGCTTCCCCGTCCCTGGGATTCTCCAGGCAAGAACACTGGAGTGGGTCGCCACTGAACTATGGCAAACCACACACAAGTCCAGACCAGAGGAGAGGAAAGTCTTTTATAGAGGAGAAGGGGGCGTTGGGAAGAACTGCTGTAAACAAAAAGCCTATTGGTGGAAACTGGGGGCTGGAAGTGTAGTGACTTTTCATTGGCTGAGTTATGACAGTCTCTCATTGGCTGAGCTGTTGCCAGGCAAGGAGAAAATCTTCGTTCCTCTGTCTGGAGGTAGTAAGCCGTGTTACTTCCTGCCCAGAATCTGAATTGGGGTCAAGTGGTGAGAGCTCTCCCTTATGGCCTCCTGAATCCATTTTTAATGAGGTTTCCGTTTGTTAATTTTCCCAGTGTGAAAACGCATGCAAAGTGCCTGGCACAGCACCTGGCCTACAGCAAGCACTGGGTGGAAGGCAGTGATGGAGCGGGTTTGGCTTGGCTTGAGGCTGTCAGACACCTTGCAGAAGAGGAGAGACGGGCAGGGGGATGTAGAACTCCTCCCACTCCTGCTGTGGGCCACTAGGCAGTCCACCTACAAACTGACCTCCCAGCAACCTTACCTGCCAGGTCCTCTCAACTTCTCAGAAGTGGAAACTGAGGCTCAAGACCCATAGCTATAGTAGTCCGTATAGGCTGGGACCCAAAGTGGCCTGGGTGTGTCCGGGCACGGGGTGAGATCTGGGTCACAGAAATGCAGTTTTGGACTTCCCTGGTGGTCCAGCAGTTAAGACACCACCATTCATCTGCAGGGCCATGGATTCAGTCCCTGGTTGGGGAAGCAAGATCCCACAGGCCACCAGGTGTGGTGGGGGTGTGTGGGGGGCGGACACATGCAGTGTCATTTTCACGGTTAGGTACTTGTTTACTGGGCTTCCCTGGTGGTTCAGCCATAAGGAATCCGCCTGCCAACGCAGGAGACGTGGGTTCAATCCCCTGGAGTAGGAAATGTTAACCCACTCCAGTATTCTTGCCTGGGAAATCCCACGGACAGAGGGGCCTGGCTGGCTACAGTCCATGGGGTTGCAGAGTCAGACATGACTGAAGTGACCGAGCACGCACATACACAGCATCTGTGCAACAGGTGAGTAATTTAGTAAGGAAACTGTTTCCCTGAATTCTGTGAGCCTTGCCAGTGAACTGTGGACTCTGAGGACATGAGAAACTCCAGTTTATTGCTGTTGGTCGGAAGCACAGAAGCCCTGCACCGGCCATGGGCTCTGAAGTGCGGCTGTCTCCTGGGACTGGGTCTGGGGTCTCCCCAGGCCAGTGGCATCGGAGTTCAGCTGTCGGACCCCCAGCTGGTGTCCTGTGTCTGAAGACTGCTTGGTGTGGTGGAAGCTCCGCCCTCCGTGACCATGCCCGGAGCCGTCAGGATGCCCCCTTGCTCGGACCAGGCTTGAGGTCCTGAGCGAATGGCAGCGTGAGGCTGTGGCGGAGTAGAGAATAGGGAGGCGTTTCTTCTACTCACAGGCGTTTTACATTTTTTGTGTATTTGGTCGTTTACTTTTTACCTTGGGGTTGTGTTGTCAGAGGCATAGACTTTCACTTTTTTTTTTTTTGCCTCACTGGGCGGCTTGTCGAATCTTATTTCCCCACCCAGGAATCAAACTCGTGCCCCTGCAGTGGAAGCCCAGAGTCCTGACTGCTGGACCACCAGGAAAAGTCCCAAGTTTCACTTTTAATGTGGACTCCTTGCTCTTTCCCTGGAGAAGAACATGGCAACCCACTCCAGTGTTCTTGCCTGGAGAATTCCATGGACGGAGGAACCTGGCAGGGGGTCAGATACGACTTAGCGACTCAATCATCATCATCTTGCTCTTTAAAAGAAAAAAGCTCGTCTTTCACCTCTTCAAATGTTCACACTTACTACTTAAAAATAAAAACAGTTGATCTGTTTTTAACACAAGTAAAGATATATGTATCTATATAAGAAATTTCAAATACCTGAAATAGCATCACGTAGACCAGTACTGCTAACACTCGGTGCACACGTTTTGCTGTGTGTGTGCCTCTGTGCCCACACGTGCATACTGTGCATGATGCTCTGTAACTCGGTGTCTCATCCAGTCCCCTATTAGGAAATCTGTCTATGTTGAGAAGTTGGGTGCTAAATTGGGTTCCCCCAGAATCAGACCCTGAGACGGGGGTTTGGGTGAATGTCGTTTCTTTGGGGGTTGACCCCATGATCCGGGACATATGGATGGGGGATGGGAAAAGCAAGATGACGAAGGAAAGGGAACCAAAACTACAGGCTCTGACGGGCAGGTCCCCAGTCTGGGCAACGGTGGCCGGTCCCCGTGGGAGCCTCTGGGAGACACGGGACGCATGGCTCACCGTGGCCCACTTGAAGGGATGTTCCAATATTTATTCTCCAACTTGACAGCTGTGTGTGTAGCCGGGGGTGGGGGGTAGGGGGTGTTGACTGCACAGCACAGCCAGCTGCCCTGCCTGGGGGGCTTCAGTAGGACCTGTGGCCCTGTCCTGAACGGTGAGTTCTGGGGGCAATGAAGACATTGTCTACAGTCACAGGAACTATGCTTTTACCAGTTGCACTCTACTCCATGTTAAAAAGCAGAGACACCTCTGCTGACAAAGGTTCGTATAGTCAAAACTATGGTTTTTCCAGCAGTCATGTACAGATGTGAGAACTGGACCAAAGAAGGCTGAGCATGAAGAATTGATGCTTTTGAACTGCGGTGTTGGAGAAGACTCTTGAGAGTCCCTTGGACTGCAAGGAGATCCAACCAGTCCATCCTAAAGGAAATCAGTCCCGACTATTCATTGGAAGGACTGCTGCTGAAGCTGAAACTCCAATACTCTGGTCACCTGATGGGAAGAGCTAACTCATTGGAAAAGACCCTGATGCTGGGAAAGATTGAGGGCAGGAGGAGAAGGGAGTGGCAGAGGATGAGATGGTTTCCTAGCTTCACTGACTCCATGGACATGAGTCTGAGTAAACTCCAGGAGATAGTGAAGGACAGGGAAGTCTGGCATGCTGCAGTCCATGGGGTTGCAAACACTTGGACAGGACTTAGCGACTGAACAGCAACAACTACAACATACTACTCCAGTGTGTGGCTAAGTTGGAATTTATTTTTTAAGATTTTTTTTTAATGTGAATCGTTTGTTAACAATATTGCTTCTGTTTTGTGTTTTGGTTTTTTGGCTACAAGGCACGTGGGACCTTAGGTCCCCAACCAGGGATTGACCCTGATCCCCCTGCTCTAGAAGGCAAAGTCTTACCCACTGGACCACCAGGGAAGTCCCTGGAACTTACTCAAGGAGTCTCCCTTGATGGGTGTACAGGTGGCAAGCTGTCCCTCCCATGTTGAGATGCAGGTGCGTCACTGCTCACTGGTGTGATCACCTCCTTGGGTCTGTCCCTCATGGGTGGCTTCTGCCTTCAGGGACCTCTCTGCCTGGTGTCACCTGCTCTTTGGCTCTCTCATCTGCTCTCAACAGTTCATCGCACATGCTTAGAATTTTTGTGTCCCTTTGCACAAAACCCTCTGAGTTCTAGTCAGAGACTAAGTGGGAAATCAGAATGTCCAGATGGATTTGTGTTTTCCTCCTCTTCTTTTTATTCCTCTCTGTGGTGCAGGATCTTAGTTCCCTGACCAGGGCTCAAACCTGTGCCTGTGCAGTAGAAGCTCCGATTCCTAACTGCTGGATCAGTGGGACGTCCCAAGATGCCTGTTCTTTGTGCTCAGTCGTGTCCAACTCTTTGTGACCCCCTGGACTGTAGCCCACCAGGCTTCTCTGTCTATTGGATTTCCCAAGCAAGAATACTGGAGTGGGTTGCCATTCCTTCTCCAGGCAATCTTCCTGACACAGGGATCAAATCCATGTCTCCTACTTGGTAGGCAGATTTCCCCCCACCCCAGCTTGAGCCACCAGGTTTTTTTTGAGTTTCATTAATTCTCTCACACAGGCAACACTTGCCCCTGGCAAAAATTCCAAAGATACTGAAGGGCAGATGCTAAGTCACTTCAGACTAGTAGGACTCTTTGCAACCTGCTGTGGGATCCTCCAGGCAAGAATACTGGAGTTGGTTGCCATGCCCTCTTCCAGGGGGTCTTCCCAACCCATGGGTCGAAGCTGTACCTCCTGCACTGGCAGGCGGGTTCTTCCCTAGTTCTTTGCCACCAGGGAAGCCCAAGAGCTCCTGAGAAGACCAGAGAGGGCATTTTCATCTCAAAAACATAGGCAAGTTCTTCCTAGGATGACTTAGTTTCTCCTTTGTTTAATATTTACAAGCCTTTGAAGATAAACAGGGAAGGCCTTGGGAGTGGTAGAAGGATTTTGGGACCCACCCTTCTGGTCCTGTAAAGACTACATTTGTAAAACAGGGACAGTTTTGTTGTTTAAAAACAAACACCCCCCCACCAAAACAAACAAACAAACAAACAAAACAAACAAAGGTAGATCAGTTCAGTTCAGTTGCTCAGTTGTGTCCGACTCTTTGCAACCCCATGGACTGCAACTTGCCAGGCTTCCCTGTCCATCACCAACTCCCGGAGTTTACTCAAACTCATGTCCATTGAGTTGGTGATGCCATCCAACCATCTCATCCTCTGTTGTCCCCTTCTCCTCCCGCCTTCAATCTTTCCCAGCATCAGGGTCTTTTCCAATGAGTTGGCTCTTCACATCAGGTGGTCAAAGTATTGGAGCTTCAGCATCAGTCCTTCCAATCACTATTCAGGCTTGATTTCCTTTAGGTTTGACTGGTTTGATCTCCTTGCTGTCCCCAGGGTGACCTCATCTTATCTAAAGTGTTAGTCACTCAGTCATGTCTGACTCGTTGTGACTCTTTGGACCGTGAGGCTCCTCTGTCCATGGGATTCTCCAGGCAAGAACACTGGAGTGGGTCACCATGCCCTTCTCCAGAGGATCTTCCCGACCCAGGGACTGAACCCGCGTCTCTTGTGGCTCCTGCAGTGGCAGCTGGGTTCTTTGCCATTAGTGCCACCTGGGAAGCTAATCCCATCTGCAAATGGCCTGCCTCCAAACGAACCTCATTCTGTCTTCTTTTTAATATTTATTTATTTATTTGGCTGCACCAGGTCTTCGCTGCAGCTTGGGGGATGTTTAGCTGTGGCATGAGAGACCTAGTTCCCTGACCTGGGATCGAACCTGGTCCTCCAGCATTGGGATCTGAGTCTTAGCTGTTGGACCCCCAGGAAAGGCCTAAAGTCATGTTCTGAAGTTAGGATTTCAACGTATACCTTCTGGGAGGATACAGTCCAGCCTGTCACGGCCACCCATCATCCTTTTAGCCAGGCTGTCTGATTGGGCTCCCTTGTCCACACCCGCCCTGGTGATGTGCTCAGGTTTCCTCCCAGGTATGGGCTGTGGTGGGTGGGCCTCGATGCCCCCAGACTGGAATTCCCCGAGGAACTGGCATGCCACTTCCCCTTGAGGAGCCAGAGGCCTTGGACTTGGCTCTCAGGTGATTGGAGGATGCTTGGGCCCTGACGCCCTGGCGTAGGGGGCAATGCCCCAGGGCACAGCTGCAGTCTAAGAACCTCATAAGTCTTTTGTCTTTTCACCTGCAAGGCTGTGAGCAGAGAGGCCAGCTCACCTGCCACAGCTCTTGGTTCCAGAAGGTAAGCAGAGAGGCCAGATACCCTTCCATCCCTGTCTGCACACACCAGGCCTGGATGATTGGCAGACATACACTGTGAGTCCTCTGCGTGGCTGGGCCCAGCTTCGCCAGGAGTGGGGAGCTCCTGGGACCCACCTGGGCACCTCGTTGGGCTGTGTGCCGGGAGGCAGGCCCCCAGCTGTGCCTCGTCTGGCACGAGTCTCAGCATTTTATTCAGATGCTTCCAAACAGATGTCTGCATGTTACCATACATTTGCCTAAAAGCCTATGTGTACTGTTTCCACAAAGAGGTTTTGGCTCTGCTGGTGGGGGATGGAATTGGTGCTCCTTGTGGTGACTGCCAGGGAAGCCCCGAGATTTCCTTCTGCAAGTCCAGTTTTCAGGATGCCCATCTCTCTGGCTGTCTCTCGAAACTCTCTTCCTTTCTGCAGTGGCTGTCAGATGGACAGTTCCGAGGGCATTTGAGCTTTTTCCCACCTCTGGAGCTTGGGGAGCTTTGCACCTCTTATTTCTTGGGTGGTGTCATGTCAGTGTCCTTAAGGCTTCCTGGTCCTCCATTGGGGGTGCTCCCTCCTGGTCAGCCTCTGTCCCGGCTTCCTGCTTCTGCTGGTCTTAGCGCTCCCAAAATTACCTTGTCTGTTCTGTGCCAACCACTTACGCAGTTGATGCCAGGGTCCCCAGCACAGGACCCGGGGGTCCACAGGAGGACGCTAGTATGTGGGGGTTGGGGGGGCGGGTGGAAAACAATACCTCCCCACACCCCACCTGTTCGGGATCCTGAGATAAGTTAGAGGTGTCACCCAGCCTGCGCTAGGTGTTCTGCAGGTGGGAAATAGAACCTCCCTGTGTGGAGCCCTGGAGGGAGGGGTTGATTTGCTGAGGTGGGGTGGCAGAGTCTGTGCTGACAAATAACACCGGCCCATTCTGCGGTGCAGCCAGCGCTGAGACCTGCCATCTGTTCTCCGTGGGTGGCTTTCTTCGTGTGAGAAATGGTGGTGCCCACGCTGTGGGGCTATTGGCGTGGATGAACCAGCACCCGTGCCTGGTCCAGCGCCCAGAGCAGCTCAGCAAACAGCACCATTATCAGGGTCTGGCCTGCGGGCCCCCCAGAGCCGGGCACAAGTCTCCTTGGGGCAGGGGCTGCGTCTCACCCCCCTTTCAGAATTTCTGCTTTGGCCCACTGGCCAGGTTATTCCACTTGAGGATGAGCCTTCAGGACGTGGTCTTTGTCCCTCTGCGGTTGTTCCAGGACAACCTGATAATGGCTCCGCCAGCCCTGGGTGCTCTCAGAGCCTGGGGTAGGGCAGGGCGGATGTCGTAACTCAGTTCTGCACACGGAGACGGGGGAGCGTGGCCCGGGCTCTAGGGCATGATTGGTCTCTGGGAGGAGGGAGGGAAGAGAACCAGATGGCAGCTCTGTCTTCCCTCACTGCTGCTGCCATGCCTCCCAGGAAGTGGGTCAAAGGGCACAGGCCGGGGGTGCCAGCCTTATCTAGAGAGCTGGGCCCTGCGGGTTTGTGTTCTGACTCAAGAGGAAGCGGCCCCAGGAATCTGAGGTCCCCTGGGTTCTGGACAGCTGGGCTCCTCACCTGCAGGAACCAGAGCAGCAAACTGCCCCCCCACAGCCCCAACCTGGCACTGCGATTTTTATTTTTAAAAAAATTTTTGAGAGCGCTCAACCTGGTGCTCTGTGACAACCTCGAGAGGCGAGACGGGACGGGGATGGGGGAAGACACTGAAGGAGGAGGAAACACGTATGTCCTTATGGCTTATTCACGTGGCTGTGTGGCGGAGCCAGCACGACAGTGTAAAGCAATGGTCCTGCAACTAAAAAAACAATTTCTTTGTTTGGGGTTTCATTGTGAGGCATGAAGGATCTTAGTTTCCCCACCAGGGATCGAACCTGTGCCCCCTGCAATGGAAGCACAGAATTCCAACCACTGGCCACCTAGGAATTCCCAGCCATTTACATCTTTAATGTTCGTCAGCTCTGACGGTGGCCCCGCCAGACACCAAGAGCCCCAACTCTTCCATCAAACCATCGGGCCAGTGGCCTCCCTGACACCACTGGGTGGGCTCCCCCCAGCACCCATGGCGCCCTCCACACCGCCCGGAGCCCAGCCTGGGACCCCCAGACAGATGGAGCCCTTCAATGCCTCCCTGTCAGCAGCCGCGTGGAATGAGGGGTTCTGATGGAGACGCTGCTGCGATTACCTCCATCCCGTCTTGGGTCAGGTGTGGGACTGGATGCTGGGTGTCCGTTAGTGAACAAAACAGAGCAGGTGGTCCAGGGGGCGAGAGGAGAACGCAGGACAGCAAGACCTGTGCTGACAGCAGGTAGACGGGAGTGGAGATGGTGATGGGGGGGACCTGCTGAAACAGCCCATCTGAGCCGGAGATGCGCTGCTGCGGCAGCCAGGCCCGCTGATCAGGGCGGGGCGGGTCTGGTCAGAGCCCTCGTGCCGGCCCCTCGGCTGTCCCGCGGCCCCTTCACCCTCTCCTTACGCTCTCACCCCCGCTATCTCGTGGGGCCCACTGGGAGGTTCTGGGGGGGACAGTGGCCTCAGCCACGCCTGGCCCTGACAGGGTGCGCCCCGCGGGCTGGTGGACCAACTCGGGCAGAGGACGGAGGGGCAGGCAGGCAGGGGCAAGGTGGTGCCTGTGGGAGGGTGGCTGGGTTGACGGCGGGGAGGCGGTGGCAAGGCAAGCCGTGCTCGGAGGCCAGGGTGGAGCCCCTACTAATGAAGGGAGCGAAGTGGAGATGCCAGTCGCTCAGACTCTTGGTGACCCCGTGCACTGTAGCCCACCAGGCTCCTCTGTCCACGGGATTCTCCAGACAAGAGTCCTCGAGGGGGTAGCTTCCCCTGCTGCTGACTGAACAGCAAAGTGTTCCTGTCAGACAGGGAACAGAGGCGTTGTCCTGAGGTGGGAAGGGTGGTGTGGCCGGAGCCTCCTGCCAGCCTCAGGTGACCCAAGGCTGCAGGGTCCAGTCACCACCAAGGGTGTAATAACTTAGTCATCAAAGTCATGGGGATCCAATTTTTGTTCCTTTGTTTTTTTCAGTCAAGTGACGTGACTTATTAACCTAGTGAGTTTTTCCTATTTTGAAAGAACTGTGGTGAAATATACACATAACACACAATTTACCAACTACTTTTAACTGACGATTCATCACCCTTAGTGACATTCACAACGTTGCGCAACTATGAAACTATCTATTTCCGGACTTTCTGACCTCAGACAGAAACTCAGTGTCCTGAAAGCAATGATCCTGTGTTCCCCTTTTGCCCAGCTCTTGGTGACCCCAAGTCTACTTTCTGCCTCTGAATCTGCCTATTCTGGGTATTTCATATAAGTTGTTGTTGCTGAGTCATGTCTGACTCTTGTGACCCCATGGACTGCAGTATGTCAGACCTCCCTGTCCTTCACTCTCCTGGGCTTTGCTCCAACTCATGTCCATCAAGTTGGTGATGCCATCCAACCATCTCCTCCTCTGTCGTCTCCTTCTCCTCCTGCCTTCAATCTTTCCCAGCATCAGGGTCTTTTCCAATGAGTTGGCTCCTCGCATCAGGTGGCCAAAGTGTTGGAGCTTCAGCTTCAGCCTTCTAATGAATATTCAGGACTGATTTCTTTTAGGATTGACTAGTTTGATTTCCTTGCAGTCCAAGGGACTCTCAAGAGTCTTTTCCAGCACCACGATTTAAAATATGTATTCTTCGGTACTCAGCCTTCTTTATGGTCCAGTTCTCACATCTGTTTGCGACTGGAAAAACAGCTTTGACTCTACAGACTTCTGTTGGCACAGGGATGTCCAAGTAGAATCATACAGTGCTGGTCCTTTGGTGTCTGGCTTCTTTCCCTCAGCAGTGTCCTCAAGGTCATCTGTCCTGTAATGTCTATCAGATCCTCATTCTTCTTTTTGGCCGTGCTGTGTGGCTTGTGGGATCTTAGGTCCCTGACCAGGGATCAGACCCATGCTCCCTGCAGTGGAAGCTCGGCATCCTAACCACTGGACCACCAGGGAAGCTCTACCATTCCTTTTTATTGCTGAGTAATAGTCCATCTTTAGAACTAATATTACATTGGAGAAGGAAATGGCAACCCACTCCAGTATTCTTGCCTGGAAAATCCCATGGATGGAGGACGCCTGGCTACAGTCCATGGTGTCATAAAGATCTGGACATGACTGAGTGACTTCACTAATATTCCACTGTAAGTATAGGCTACGTTTGTTTATCCATCTCTGGATGGATGTGAGTCAATTCTGCTCTTTGGCTATCGTGGATGGTGCCTAGCCTGGTTTTTAAAAGGAGTAAACTTTCACCAGTGCATCGCCGGAGGCAGTGCTCTATAAGCAGAGCAACAGCTCTGCAGAGCACAGCGCCTTTGCCTTGTTCTAGATCACAAACGCCGAGTACTGGGAGGGCAGTTGCTGTTGGCCAGAGTCCTCCACAGGAGAGGGTGCCAGGCTGGCCCAGAGGACTGCCTGGGAGAGGCAGGCCCCGGGATCCAGGGCCGTGACTCTCAGAGAAGTCTGCAAGAGTTAAGAGCTATGGAGTGTGGAACATCACCCCAGGTCCCGAGGAGGCGGGGTCAGGGACAGCGCTGCACGCAGAGCCCCTTCAGGACTGCAGCCTGCCCGACAGCCGGAGTCCAGGATCTCCACGTGCAGAACCGCTGCCCCCTGCTGTCCAGGGAGGGCACTGCAGCAGGGGCAGCGCGCTGCCCCCAGGGCCGACCAGCGGGCATCCCCCAGCGCCCGAGGGTGACTGGTACCTGAAGGGGGGCAGGGAGGACGGGCCTCAGCCTTTCTCAGCCCCCCGCCCCTCGTCACAGGGATGACCCGCCACGGACTTGCAAAGCCATCTTGCAGAATAAAGTATTAACTATGTTTGATAAATAGGTTTTCTTGTCACTTCAAAGCCCTAACTTTTCTCTTGGAGAAAGCCCAGCCTCTGTGGACACAGGACCAGGGGTCTGGATGTCTGGGAGCCTCCCCCACCCACCCAACAAGTCCTCCGTCTGCCCTCCAGCCCTGGCCACTCTGGTTGGGGACCCCTCCCTTTGCATACGCGTGAGCTGCCTGCCTGACCCGCCCCCACAGGCCTGGGCAGCCCCCACCCTCCTGGGATCCTGAGAGGCTGCTGTCAAGACCGAGTCTGGGACGCTCCGGCTGCTCTGCTCCGTCCTCCATGTCTAGTTTCCAGAACGTCTGTGCTGCTGCCCTGGGGCTCCAGGCGCACCTCGACCCTCCTCTGGACCCAGTGGAGCTGAAGGACGAGGGCGGGGGCTCAGTGCCCACACTCCTGGTTCGAACCCCAGCTTCTCAGAAAAGCAAACCACCGGCAGCAGTCACTGGATTGCCCAGAGACGGCACTTTGTTCCACTCGCCCAGAAGCGGAATCTGGATCGTGTTTCTCGCGGTCAGTCCCGGGGCCTAGCCATGCCCCCTGTCACGGCCCTGGACCCCGCAGCGCCGGTGGGAGGGCGGCCAGTAGTGCCAGCCTGTCTTTGCACAAGCCTCTGGGCTCCAGCCCCAGGAGGGCCGTGCCTGTGATTCTTCCCAAACTCCTGGCTTCTCTGGCTCCGGGAGGCTGCTGCTTACCAAGAATAAGCTCTCAGACAGGGCTCTCAGTCTAGAACCACCCACAACAGGATTCAGCTTTTTGTAACAGAGTTTTCTATAGTGAAACACAGAAACCTGGTCTCCTCAAAAAACAGATTTATTTTTATATTTCTATAAATATCAGCTGGACGATCAACACAGACAGGGAGCAAGCTCGATGGTGTTTATCCGGAGGACGGTCTGCGGGTTCACGATGACTGAAAGAGAGAAAAGGGCCGAGGTGTCAGCGCAGACCCCGATACTGGGAACGAGCAACCATGAGACCAGCCACTGCCCGCTCAGCCCACGGGGCTGGACTCAGTGAGGTCCCGCGGGGCATGTCCTGGGGCGTGCAGACTGCCCGCCTCATCACTGACTCCCTGAGCCCCGTCAGACACAGCAGGGGCCGCGACACCCTGGGAGCCCTTGCCGCGGCTCCTGGGCTCACCCCTCCACATGCCTGGAGACCCCCGCACGCCATGGCGGGGGTGGGGGCGCATCTGGTGACCCGAGACTCCTGGAGGAGAGCTTTCCTAATGACCTGACTCTAAGAAAGCTGAAGCTACGTCGCCAGTGTGTTTTGCCACCTGTGACTGAGGACTGGACCGACGTACATCTGCAGGGGGTGGGCTCCCGGGCACCCAAGGATGCTCAAGCCCCTGACATTAGATGGCGCAGTGTCTGCATGTAACCTACATGCTCCCTCCCGCACACGCTAACCCGGCTCCAGAGCACGTGGACGGCCTAACGCTCTGTAGACGCCATTCTGAATAGGTGGGAACACAAAGGAAATTCTACGTAAGTAGCTGTGACCTGCTGGTCCCACTCCTCTTGCAGAAACGCGCCATTGTGCATGCGCGGGTGTACGTGTGTGGATGTGCGTGTGCCTGGCAGCACAAGCCTGAGCGCCACCCAGCTCTGGGCTGTAGGTGGTGGTCTCACCCCCACACGGTCTGGAGGCAGCACTCCCCGCGCTCTGGGCAACATCTACTGACAGGGCGTCCTCCGCCTGCTGGTCCATCTCCCGGGAACGCCGGACGTGCTGCTGCGGGGGTCTCAGCAGCCGCTGATGCTCCTGGCCGCACCTCCCAGGGCCATGCCCTCCACAAGTCGGCGGCCTCTTCCCACCCCTGGTTGGAGCGCGCCCGCTGGTCTCCGGGCGCTGCACCCCCGACAGCGCCGCCAGAGGGCAGGTGCCCACCCGACCCGCCCAGGGCAGGACTCAGGCAACGCCCGGAGGAGGGGAGCGCGGCAGCTCTGCTTTCCCCAACTCACTTCTCTTCCTTTTATAGTTTTTCCTTTTCTGAAACCTCATGTTGACTCTCGGCCACGACTCGGCCTTCTCGATGACGGTGGCTTCTACTCGAACAAGGTCCTTTCTGGAAGACGGGAGAATGAACCGCGATGCACCTTCTTATGTTTCCATTTTCCTAGTACTCTACACGTGAGAACTTCTACAGTAAAACTTAACTTCCTTTTCTGCTGGTTATCAGTGTCCCATGCCATCCCCCTGCCCGCCCCCTGCAGACACTACACAGTGAGGGACAGGGTCGTCTCAGCCAGTCCTAAAAGGGCCAAACTGCCGTGAGGCAGTAACAGGCCGGAGACGTGGTCTGGCCGCTCTGCACGTGGCGCACGAAGCGCCACGCGCCGCAGTGTCAGCGTGCTGAGCCTGGCGCTGACCGGGTATGACGGAGCCCCTGCCCACCCCCGCCTGGCCCTGAGCACACGTTACCCGAGCAGGGGCCTGCCGAGGAGCGTGAAGTCGTCGGCCCCGACCAGGAGGACCTGGAACCAAGCAGGCGCGTCACCAACACATAACACAGCAAGAGAGAGTCGCCGGGACAGGCGAGATGGAGGTGGGCTGGAGAGGGAGACGGGCTCACTCACTGGCTCTGCCCACTCCCTAGGACACAGGCCCACTCGACTGGCACAGAGGGCCGTGTGAATGGAGGCACATCGGTCAGCGGATCACCTCCTCCGGAAACGGACTTAAACCTTCTCACTGAAGTACATACACGCAGGGAAAAATGCACAAACCAGATGGTGGGGGCCTCTGAGCAGAGGACAGCCCTGCAGACTCTGTGAAGACTTAGGTTCAGGGTGTTCTTTCAACGCCTGCAATCCCCGCCCCCCACAGGCAGCAGGAGGGAAGCCGCGCCGCCAGGGGAGGCCTGGGATGGAGACAGCCCTGCGACCCGAGTGCGGGGGGTCTTATTAGATGCTGGGAGACTGCCTGGGATTTTACAGATCAGAAGAAAGTTCGATTGTGTTAAACCTAACTGTCGAAAGACAGAGCCTATTCTGTCACAACGCCGTGGACTGTGTGTGTTGGGCAACGACAAGGCACCTTGTTCCACTCCCTCTCAGCCTGACACGGTCTCTCCTGCTAGGTTTCCTATATTATGAAAATCATCTTCACTGGGGGGCCTCCTATGTTTTTGTTAGCGTGAAATGTTTCAAAATAACGTCTTTTAAGAAATCCTTACAAATAACACTTCTGAAGCGTTCGGTTTTACATGTAAGAAGTAAACACGCTCTCGTCCATGAGCTCATGATGTGGCCCCGGGCGTCCCCAAGGAGAATGTGCTGTGCTGGCCGCTAGCGCCCCCACAGCACCCTCATTCAGCTCTGAGTCAAGCAGTCCTGCTCAGACCACAGGCTGTGGGAGGACCACCTGAGAAAGGGGAGTGTAACGCTGCCCTGGGGGTAGATACACCAAGAATCGATGATCACGAAAGAGGAGTTCTAAATTATAAAGAAAACCATTTGTCGCATTACAGCACATCAACTGTTGACTGTTGTTGACCAGATCCTGTCCTAGAAACAGGATCTCGTGCCAGGATCTCACGTTTTATCTACAGGAGAACAGGCAAAAACCAAGCAGGCCCCTGGACATAGCAAACAGAATCCTAAGCGGAAGCAGATGCACATGGCCGAGAACAGCACAGACGATGGAGCGGTTCAAGAGGCCAGAGGACCACTGGCGTCCGGGGACACGGCTCAGGGCCAGTGCTCATTGTTCAGGACGGCAGTGGCCGCCACGCCTCACGTCAGGGCAGCGTGGAGAGACAGACCCACAGATACACACTCCTCCTTGGGGAAACGTGCTGAGTGCCGCCCGTCAGGAGGGACCCTGCTGGGTCAGGGCCGCCCTCAGGAGCATCTCTCCATGCCCGCCCAGCCAGCCTGCCCCGTCCTGGGAAGGACGCCGGCCTTCTCCACCAGAGCCGACCCTGGGGAGCAGGGACCCAGTCCCAGATACACCAAGAAACCCACGGTCTCACCTTCTCCAGCCGAATCCGCTCTCCGCAGGCAACGTCTAACTTGTTCTCAATTAGAATCAGGTCTTCGGAGGTGACCTTCCATTGGTGGCTGGCAAAGTGCACCACGGCGAAGAGCCTGCCGTACTGGCCCCCGGCGATGAGCTCGTTCACCTTCTCCACGACCTCTGGGGAGAGAAGGGCAGTCAGGGTCACAGCTCTGACCCTGCCCGTGTGCCCGGTGCCCCCACAGCCGCGCGGCCCTGAGCATCCGAGGACTGGCGGCAGGGCACGTGCCGGGGGCTCCTCCCTGCTCTCCCACCACTGCCTTCAACCATATCCAAAACCAGGAGGAGTCCACGGGTTGCTGTGGATTTCCAGGTTTTGGAAACCAAGGACCCCACAGTCCCTCCCAGTGCTGGGTGTGGAGGGCACGCTGCCCTCCTCCCGACACCGGGACAGCTTCCTAGGACCCGCGCCGGGGCCGCTCCCACCGACGAGTGTGCTCCTTGTTCTCCTTCCCTGAACACCCACGTCTCTACCAACAGTGGGGAGACTGGGCAGGACCGAGCCCTGCCACCACCCGTGTCAGCCGTCTGCTACTCAGCTGGTGCCCCGGGAGGGTTTGCTAAATGAACGAGGGTTCTGAGTTCTGGTGTTAAGTGAACTTGAGCGTCCCTGCCGTGCCACATCCTGTGAATCTGAGTGTTCACATTGTGCCCATCTCGGGCACCTAGAAACGTGATGGGAGGCCACCCCACCCCCTCGCTTCTGCCCCCCTTACCTGCGTGGTGTCTGGCCTCCTCCACGGGGTCTGGCAGAACAACTTCTGGCCAAGGCGGTGAGCTCAGCGAGGTTTTAGGAACGTATCTGTAAAAATATGTTTTTGTACGCGGGTCACACACGTGAAAAGACGGTTCCAAACCTGTGAGCCGCGGCTGTGCTCAGCGCCTCAGAAAGGATGAGGATCCAGCACGTCTCTGACGCCTGAGTGGCTGGCGGGGCAGTAGCCCCCACAGTCGTGGGGGAGCAAAATCTGCCCCTCAAATGCCTCTTGGGCGTGTGGATTACTTCAAGCTGAAAACAATTAAGGCCCGAGACTTGGGAAGAAATGCTGGGAGGAGACAGGCAGGCAGGCCTGGGTCTGCACGCAGCTGCCTGGAGATGGCAGGCCTGTCCTGAGACAGCTTCACCAGAAAGGATGCGGGAGCACATGGGCCCAGGGGTCAGGGGCTGCTCCGTGCCCCACGGCCTCTGAAGGACCAGCAAACGTCTATCCACCAAACACTTGCTTTTTCCACCTCCACGTGAACTGCCTTCTCCCCCAACCTGAAGTCCCAGGCCCCTACCCTCAACACCCTCTTGTCTTTAGCTCAAGGAGCCGTTTCGGCAGAGGCCTTCAGTCGTTCTGGAGAATGACTCATTTCTCCCAGGTCTCTCCCATGTGTACAGGTTATTAAACTTGGGTCTGATTTACTCCCGTTAACCTGTCTCACATCAACTGAACTCTTCGACCAGCCAGAAGACCCTGGAAAACTGGGGAAGCTGCTGCTTCCAGCACACGCCCAGGGCCCCCCGGCACTGTCACAGCAGGTGTGCTGAACACAGACGTCCCTGTTGCAGTCAACTGGCCCCCAAATCAGGCTGTGTTTTAAAGCTGTGCATCGTGTCCGAGGCTCAGGACCCCGGGTGGCCCAGCAGCAGCCAGCCAGGACGGGGACAAAGCTGAGAGAGGGCCGGGGCAGCAGTGACCTCTCAGAGCGGCACTGGGGGAAATCAGCCGGGTTCACGAAAGCGCCCCCTTAGGTTTTTTGCCTCCAGCCTCATCCGGGGAGCCCACCGCTCCTTCAGGGAAACAGCAAGCCCCGGGTCCCCACTGCTGAGACTCTCGCTGCAGGAGTGCAGGCGGCTGTGTTCAGAGCTTCCTAGTGCCAGGCACTTGCCGAAGTTCTTTTTTAAGGAATCTATTTATCGAGGTGGAGTTGACTTACAACGTTGTTAGCTTCTGCTATACAGCAAAGTGACTCAGACATGCATCTAAACAATTTTTTTTCCTGATGATTTATCACAGGATATTGAATATGGTTCCCTGTGCCATACAGCGGGACCTTGCTGCTTACCCAAGCTGTATGTAATGGCTTGTACCTGCTAACCCAATCTCCCAATCCATCCCTCCTTTACTCCTCCCAAGTCCTTCTAATAAGCTCTCTGGATGTAGAAATTCACTCGACTCTCACAAAAACCTGTTGCAATGCCGACTGATACCGCTTCCATTTCTCGAAGAGGAACCGATACCCAAGGACGACCCTGCTCATGGACCCGGGCCGGAAGGGCTGGTACGGGACCCTGTATATTCCTACTAAAGTGTGATTTTGTTAAATTTACCTTTTTTAGTTTAAATTTTTATTTTATTTTTTAAATCTAAATATACAGTTTTCACACTAAACATTCTCCTTCAAATTACAAAAGGTCCTTCAGAAGAGTCCGTCCTATGATTCAACCTTCCCAGTTAGAAATTCCCAATTAGGAGTTAAAAGCTTTTCGTTAAAAAGACACAGCCATGCAAGGCCCGGAACACCATTTCCTTTGGACTCTTGAGGTTCTGTCTGTATTTCTACTTGTTATTTAAGGGTCTGAGTAAAATACTGTCAAAAAAGTTAAAACTTATATATTCTTAAAAGCCTAAATGTTCGAAGTTTTGACTTCAGAAGAAAGGAGAGGAAGAGAGTCAGCAAAACCCACATTTTGATATTACCCTTGTGGAAATGAAGCACTCTGCGAACTGAACCTCCGAGAAGCGGACCACAGGGAGGCTGAGGGAACAAGAGAGACATGAGTGTTACTAGGACGAAAACACAAAACGCCCCTTGTGAGGCTCCATGCACAAGTGATGCCATTGTGACTGGTACCCGACTCAAACCACCACATCATGACACATCTACAGAAAAGTCTAGAAAGAAAACTAAAAGATCATCACTCATAGCTACTGGCTATTACCATAAGCATCAAGGTGCGTTTGTCACACCATCCAAAAGGACCTGAAACCAAATCACCTAGCTGCTAACGCCTTCCTGGACACCAAGTGCCCACCGAGTTGAGGCCCTGTTGGGCACTCAAGTGTGGGAGGAGGCTCCAGGACGCCCCTCCCGGGGTTCTCACCCCCGAGTCCTGCTCCCCCCTCCAAGGGAGCGGCTTTCAGTGACAAAGAGCACGCGGCAGGGGTGACAGGACAGCACCTCCGAGAGTAACTGATCAGAGGGCAGCTGCTGGCCCGGCGTCCTCTCTGCAGCTGGGCCGCTGTGCTGTGAGCGGCCCCTGGAGGGGCCTCCTGCCAGCAGCCCAGGGAGGCCCCGGGACTCCACCTTCCCAGTTCAGGTCAGTGGCTCAGTCACATCCGACTCTCTGCAACCCCAGGGGCTGCAGCACGTCAGGCTTCCCTGTCGGGGGAAGCCAGGAAGCAGCTTCTGCCGGCCCTGCTGCCTCTAACCTGAAACAGCCTGACTGGAATCTAACGAGACGGGGGGCCAGCTCAGCCCAGCTCAGCTGTGCCTGCATCCCGACCCTCCATGACAGTGTGACACGGTACACGTTGGTTATCTTAAGCTGCTGGGTTTGGGGTAACTCAGGACACAGCATCAGATAATAACACATCTAGGGACAAAGGCACCCACAGCCCGCTGAGAAGGGCCCAGAAACAAAATGCCCTGTGCTTAGGTGCAAGAAGCAGAGGGCAGATTTCTCAATAACTACTGTGGGTTTTTTCAACTGAGCTATAATTTACATGCCATAAAGTTCACTCCTTTAAAGCTTACTCATTAGCAGCTGTCCCCAATTCCTGGTCTCCTGAGTAGGTTTCTCTTCCCCTCCACCATCTTGATGCATCTGCAGTCTAAACCTGGCTCTTTGTGTTTAGTGCTTAGTCGTGTCTGACACTTTGTGGCCCCAGGGACTGCAGCCCGCCAGGCTCCTCTGTCCATGGGACTCTCCAGGCAAGAAGACTGGGGGGGGGTTGCCATAAAACCCGGGTCTTACCTCTTCTTTATTTATGGCCCTTCCGCTGGGACTGCACCTGCTTGAATGGATTTCAGCGTCACCTGCACACTGGCGACTCCCAAGTGGACACCTGTGGCCTGGACTCGGCCACGACAGGCGCCTGGCTGTCTGCTGGCCTCCCCTGGTCATCACCTGTCTCGGAGCCTGACAGCTGCTCCTGACCTGCCCCTTTCGCCCGCTTCTCCCACACCCACCCACATCTCACACGACGGCGACTTCGTCCTTCCAGCTGCTCGGGCCAAAAGCCTCAGTCATTTATGACTTCTCTCTCTCACACCCCTCAGCCACCAACCTGCTAGCAAATCCCCTGCCTCTCTTTGAGACAGCCAGGCTCTGACCACTTCAGTCACCCAAGCCGCCTGGCTTGTTGCTGATACCCTGCTCTCACCCTTGCCCCTCTCTCTGCACAGCAGCTAGAGGGATCCTGTTAAAACTGTGGGCGGGGACTTCCCTGGTGGTCAAGTGGCTAAGACTTCATGCCTCCACTGCAGGAGGCACAGGTTCGATCCCTGGTCAGGGAACTAAGATCCCACATGCCATGCGGGGTGGCCAAAAATCCCCCGCAAACCAGAAAAACAAACTCTGAGGACAGATAGGTTACTATTTAGTGCGACCCTCCAAGAGCGCTCCATCTCACTCTGAGAAAAAGGCAGTCTTCACAGAGGCCAGCAGGGCAGCGGGCAGTGTGCCCTGTCTCTCTGAGCCTTGCCTCAAGGGCTTCCCCTTGTTCTCTGCACACCTGCCACTCAGGCTGCCTGGCTATTCCTGGAAGATGCCAAGTTCAACGGCCTACGTCTAGACTGCTCTTCCTCGGGACAACCCCGACCCCAGGAGGCCCCCCAGGTAATCCCCTACTTCCCTTGGGTCTCCACTCAAACACCATCTCACTAGAGAAGGCTTCCCCAACCATCCTATTTAAAACTGAACACTTTCCTCCCAACTCGTGCTTTATTTTTCTCCATAAGACTTACCAGCTTTGAACCTGCTATATAATTTGCTTCTTCTTAAGCTTTGAACAACTATGTAATTTGCTTCTTCGTAAAATTGCCTGTCTCTCTGCAAACCCCTCCCCCATCAGAATGTGAGCTCCGTAAAAACAGAGGTTTGTTTTATGATTATAACTGATGTATTCACCATCCTGGATCAGAACTTGACTTGTAATGGATGCCTGACAAATAGTGAATGAATGAATGAAATCTTTTCTAAGCCATCAAATGAAGCCCCTGTGGAATACCCCACAGTTGGGAATTCTTGATTGGCCTCTCTTGAAAGCCAGGTGGCTCAGTAGTAAAGAATTTGCCTGTCAGTGCAGGAGATGCACTGACTTGGGTTCGGTCCCTGGGTTGGGAAGATCCCCCAGAGGAAATGGCAAGCCATTTCAGTATTCTTGCCTGAAAACTCCCATAGAGAAGCCTGGTGGGCTATAGTCCCTGGGGTTGCAAAGAGTTGGCTACAACTGGCAGACTGAGCACGCCTGAGAACCATCTCAGTGGTGAAAGCTCAGGAACCTCCTGCGCCTGATGGGCTTCCCTGTAATTCCTGCCTATGGCCTTAGCTTAGCTCCGACCCCACCGGCAACAAATGTGCACCCTGTGCTCCCCCAGGACCATCTTTCAATCCCGGAGAACTGTGATGGTGTCCATCCTAGTTCCTTCAGTCGCTCTCCAAGGTCCTGCCTGTTCACCATCTTAGTCACCCTCTCTTCACTCAGCTCACTTCATCTGCGTTTCTCTCTGAAAACGGGGGGTGGGGGGTGGGGTGGGGGTGGGGGGGTGGCGGTTGGGAATCGAGCACAGCTTTCTAGAGGTAGCTTTATGTTGGAAGAACAAAGTAAGTCCCACCGATTATATAGAAACTTCCCTGCCTGCTTAAACCCAAGTTTCATTATGGGAAATGATAAGCACACACACAAAAGTCAAGAGAACAGGGAGTCCTCCTGTACCTCTTCCTAGACTCATCAACTCATAGCCCAGCCTGACTCATCCACAGTGCCTCTGCTCCAGCTCCGGTGTATTTTAAAGCACCTGTCGGTGTACTTCTATGAAAGATTAACCATCTTAAAAACAAACAAACGTAACCCCAACATCGTTATCACACCTAAAAAAGGGAAAACTTCTTTTTACATAACATTCCTTCACACAAATATACACTCCAACCACTCTGAGGAGAGGTTTATAGTGTTTTTGGCCAACAAAACCTTGCTGAGCTTCATGACAACCCAGCGCCTAAAATACAGGTGTAGCTTTCGCTGGGCTGGTTTACCTCTGGGCAAGGACATTCACCACCGTTTTCCGGATGAGGACAGGGAAGCTTAAAGAGTGGCTTGCAGCCTGGGGAGTGATGGTTAAGGCACAGGCTTTGGAGCCGGACCAAGCTATCTGATTCAGTCCTCTCCCACTTCGCTGCTGTATGACCAAGGGCAAGTTACCTAGCCATTCTGAGCCTCAGTTTGCTCCCCAACTTAAATGGAGCCTATGTGAAAGCTGGAGAGCTATCATCAGCATTTAAGCTGTTAAAGGAACCAGGGTCTGAACCCAGGGTTTCCACGACCCATAATCACCGCATCACAAAAGAAGCGGTTAACACCGGTCGGACGCAGACACACGCGGCAGGGCGCCCCGCTGCCCAGCTTCCTCCGTCCACCCCGCGGGGCGGGCCTCACCGGCTCCGGGTCCCGACGCTC
>ML664188.1:812579-837408 GCA_007570785.1 Antilocapra americana | reverse complement strand
GCGGCTGCATGCGGACGCCAGCCGCCCGAAGGTGACCGGCAGGGCCCGCGCCGCCGCCATCTTCCCGCCGCCTCCGCCGAGAGCGGAAGCGGAAGTGGCGCGGGCCTGGTGCGTCGACGCACCGGGTCCGGCCGGAAGCAGCGGCGCGCGCGCCGGCCGGACCGCGGCCATGGCCTCGTCGTCGGTGGAGAGCTTCGTGGCCAAGCAGTTGGAGCTGCTGGAGCTCGAGCGAGACGCGGAGGTCGAGGAGCGCAGGTGCGGTCTCCCCGAGGGCCCCTCCTCTCCTCCGGGCTCGGCCCGACGCGCGTAGGGCCGGGAGCTGCGCTCCTGACCGGGAAGGGCGCGGCCGTCGCCGTGGATGGAGGCCTCTCCACCCCGGGGCGGCCCTTCCGTTCTGGGGACCCCTCGGAAGGGTCTTCTCCCCGAAGCGCCCCGCTGAGCTCGGCCCCGCGGGCCCTGCCCGCCTCCCCGCGGGCGCCCCGTCGTGTTCTCCGCCCCCTTCCCTCCCCGGCCCCCGCCGGTGTTTGGGCCTGTCCCGAGCCGGGCCCCGAATGAGGCGGAGTCGTGGGCTTGGGCCCCGCGGAGTGGAAGGGGCCGGTGGGGGCGCGAACGGCCCGCTCCCAGCCTGGCAGGGGCCGAGCTGTGTGTGCAGGCCCCGGGCTGTGGAGGGGCGGGAAGGACCGCCGACGCTGCGGAGCCTTCGTGGAGGAGGGCTTCCTGGAGGCTGTGGAGCCCGAGCACAGCTTGCAGAGAAATGGGGGTTGAGGAGGATGCGGGGAGGAGTTTCCTGGAGGAGGTGTGGGAAAGCAGGGCACCCCTGCAGGCCAGGACTGGAGCCCTGAAAATGTCGGGCTTTCACCCCTAAGGCTGAAACTCAGAGCTGACATTCATTGAGGGGTGCGAAAGCACTCCACAGGCATCAGTCGCTTTAAACCTCAGGTCCACTCTGTGAAATCGGTTGCTACAGTAGCCGATTCTCATCTTACGTTTTAGGAGGCTGGAACAGAGAGGTTAAGTCACTTACTTGCCCTAGGTGACGCGGGGTGAGCCAGGATTTGAGGTCACGCAGGCTGATGGCAGAGTTTGTACTCAACTGTTGCTGCCTAGGTGGAGAGGATGTGGTTTAGAAGTTTTTGATCGTGACGATTGAGAGTTTGGAGTCCTGTTGTCCGCAGTGGAATCCGGGCTCCATCATCTATGGCTGGGTGACTTTGCAGCCTTAGTCATCTTGTCTGTGAAATGAGATCATCCTTATAGCAAACCAGTGAGGTGGGAATGCAGTGATCTAACAGTCAAGGGCTCAGCACCGTCTGAGTACAGAGTAAGCACCCATGGAAAGGTACACAGGGGTCAGATTGAGAAGGGCCTGGGGAAGAAGCTTGTATTATAGTCTTTTTTTTTTTTCTCTTTGTGATGAGCTGCACAGAGATCTTAATTCCCCAACGGGGGATTGAACCTGTGCCTCCTGAACTGGAAGCACAGTCTTCATTGCTGTGGCCAGAGGAGTCTCTCATTTTATATTCTTGTGCAGAGAATGGCCCTTGGCAGTGAGGATGAGAGGCAGGGGTGGATTCTGGGTACAAATGGGAAGGGCCTGGTGGGACTCAGTGACTCACAGGGCCCAGGAGAGAAGGCAAAGGTGAGCGGAGGTGCTGTCTTGGCGCACTGGGAGGAGGGCATGGGGGGCTGTAGGAGGAACAGGTTTGCGAAGAGGCAGGTTTGGAGTTTCCCGTGCATAGACTTCCTCTGTTCCTCCTGCATGTTTGGAAGTAAAAACTGGTAAAATACAAATCCTGAAGTCTCATCATTGGGTATTTCCCAGATCCTGGCAGGAAAATGTCTCCCTGAAGGAACTCCAGAGCCAAGGAGTGTGTTTGCTGAAGCTGCAGGTTTCCAGCCAGCGGACCGGGCTGTACGGACGGCTACTCATCACCTTCGAGCCCAGGAGATGCGTGTCTGCAGCTGTGCTTCCCAGTAACAGCTTTACTTCTGGTCTGTACATTGTTGACAGGGGTGCGCATTGAATATTGCAGTCTTCAGATGAGGGCTGTAAAGATCTGGTCATGAACTACCAGCTGGGGAGTAAAGCATTGCAATGGAGAGCTCTCATTTAGAAACCCAGCAGTTAGGAGGCTTTCTGGTAGTTTAGATTGGCACTGTCCAGACTGGCAGAACCCAGCTGAGCACCTGAACTGTGGCTACTGATGGCTGGCTGCTCGTGTAAATGCACATGAGATTTTTGAAGATTTTGTACTATTTTAAAAAAAGTAATTTCTATGACTAATGATGTTTTGAAATGAAAATATTTTTCATATATTGGATTAAGTAAAATACTATTAAAATTACCTGTTTTTTTGTTTTTTTTTTAATGTGGCTTCTCAGGTGACTCAGTGGTAAAGAACCGGCCTGCCAGTGCAGGAGACATGGGTTTGATCCCTAGGTTGGGAAGATTCCCTGGAGAAGAAAATGACAACCCACTCCAGTATTCTTGCCTGAGGCATCCCATGAACAGAGCAGCCTGGCGGGCTATAGTCCATGGGGTTGCAAAGAGGCAGACATGACTGAGCACATACACATAGGAACACACAGTGTGGCTGCTAGAAAATGTAAGGTTACACATAACTCTCATTTCTTTTTTTTCCCCCAGAATATCCCAGTATATATTTATTTTTTAAAATTTTAGTTTTAATTGGAGGGTAATTACTTTATAATATGTTGCTTTCTGCCATACATCAGCATGAATCGGCCATAGGTATACATATGTCCCCTCCCTCTTGAACCTCCTTCCGCCCTCCCTCCCCATAACCCTGGACCAGATGGTTCATTCATAGCACTGTAGTCCCAGACCTTCCTTGTACTCAGAATACTTTGGCTAAACTTGTGGCAGCCCTGTTGGAAAGAAGGGGCAGTTCGAAGAAGCTTCTTAACCTCACACCTGGGATGCTCGTTTTCGATCAGACCTGGAAACTTGGAGAGAGCAGCACGGCCAAGCACTGCACTTTCTCTGGAAAAGCCTCTCGGCCCTGATTTGGTGATGACAGGGTTTGTTGGTTTCATATTTTGAATTTCTGGCCTCTTGCCCCCCGCCTGTTGGAATTCTGGCTGCATTTGGAGACAGATGGGAGGAGGGGAAGCTGCTAGTTGGGTCAGATCTTATACACCGTGTTGCTGAGCGGCTGGGAGTCAGTCATCTGTCCTCTAAAGACATGGGCCAAGGGGGTTACAGTCGAGCTTTTGGCCTCACCATCAGGATTAAGTGGACAGGACCGAATGTCTCTGCTGGGCATTTGTAAACTCTGAAAACCAAAGGAAAAATGTATTATGCTCAGTTAGGAAGTGCTGTGGAGTGCAAGACCTTCGAGGTTGATGAATAACTGGTAAACAGGAAGTTGGAAGGTGGTCCTTTAGGTGGACAAGCACAGAACTGGAGTCTGATGTGTTACTACAGTTCCCGATCAGACAGAGGTGGGGTTGGTGGTTAGATTTCCATCTTCTGAGGGACAGTTTTAAGGCTCTGTAAGCTTAGACATGTGAACTCTGCAATGTGGGACCCCACTCAGGGCGGCTGGTGGGGAAGGAACAGTGGGGTCGGAGCCCCAAGCACTGCCCCATGGAGATCCCCCCACCCCCATGCACAGAACCAGACCTTGAGCCCAGGGGAACTGCTGCCACCTTCTCTTTGTCTTTAAAAGTTGGGGAGGGAGACAGGAAAGGATTCAAGGTACAGGTGAAACTCGTTGCCTAGAAGGAAAGTAGGACTAAAATCACTCCTGGTGCCTGGTGGGTGCGTGGCGTGGACTTTGACTCAGAATAAAGGGGGTGTGAGTACGGAGGAGGCTCTGGCTGAATCTCTGTGTGGACTCTGTTTGGTCAGAACTGTTGGTGTTCAAGGGGCAGAAACCCTGAGCTAGGCCGGCTTGGACAGGGAGGGGGCGTGCGGGTTGTGATGACTGGAAGGTGGCTGGGGGCTCAGAGGGCTCACCTGGGCCTCGCTCCTCTCTGTCTTGGCTCCGCCCTCTTCTGGGCTGGCTGCTTCTCAGGCCTCCCGGGGCGGCAGCTCCAGCCTGCCCATCCTCTCTGGTTTCCGGTCTAGCCCAGAGGGGTGAAGGCCTCCTCCCAGCTTCCCTGCACAAACGTCTCAGGCTCTGATTGGCTCCAGGCTCATCCCTGAGGGGCGTGTGAAGCCCTGATTCGCTTGAGTGTGGGTCGTGTGCTCCGCGCCCCTCAGACTCGGCTGGTGGAGGGTGAGTCACCAGAGCTCTCTCAGGGCTGGGAGGCCCCGCTGAGTGGGCAGCACCCCGTGTGCCTCCTTCCGCAGTGCTCCCTTTCCACCTGGAGTGCTCTGCCCCAGGTGAGCTCCTGTGGCCACTCTGTTCGGGGCCCGCCCTGTTTGCCTGTCTCCCCTAAGAGTGGCCCGTCCCACACGCTCTGCAGTGACCCTGTCCTCACTCTGCCCTTCTCACGGAAGCCCTTGGCACCGACTCCGATAGGTTGTGTTTGCTCCCCTTCTCCCAAAGTGAGGGCAGGGACTGTGATTTATTCCTAATACAGACCAGCGCCCAGAACAGTGCCAGGCGCAGAGGAAGACTTTAAATCTTTTAGTGACTGTCATGTTTGTGTTAAACAGTTCATTTCGTACATTTAATTATGTAACGTGAGTTAGAAGTGTTATTATTTTCTTTTACTGCTACTGACTTCATTTCTAATGAAAGTAACAGATACAGTAGCTGAAATGTGCTGGCATTTGTTGAATGAAGAATTCTCGTTTATTGTTCAGAGTTAACGTAACTGGTCTTTGCTCCTGCAGGTGACATCGTGGGTCTGTATGACGAAGGCGGTCAGCTGGCCACTGGGATCCTGACCCGCATCACCCAGAAAACGGTCACTGTGGCCTTTGACGAGTCCCACGATTCCCAGCTGAGTTTGGACCAAGAGCATTCCTACAGACTATTGAAGCTTGCCAACGATGTCACTTACAAGCGACTGAAGAAGTAAGTGTATGTAACTGGAAATCACACGCAATGTTTTCCCTAAAGGTATCTCATTCCTGCTGGAGAAGACGGCAAGCACCTGCGATCTGGGGTTGGTGGCATGCCCCTTGAGGGAGATGGTGGGCTTCCCCGGTGGCTCAGACAGTAAAGAATCTGCCGGCAATGAAGGAGGCCCGGGTTCGATCCCTGAGTTGGGAAGATCCCCTGGAGGAGGAAATGGCAACCCCTTCCAGTATTGCCTGGAGAGTCCCCATGGACAGAGGAGCCTGGTGGGCTGCAGTCCGTGGGGTCGTAAGGAGTTGGGCACCGCGGAGCGACTAGGCACGTGGCACTGCAGGAGATGGTGGGGCAGTGGTGGCGGGGTTGCCTGGGGCCTCGGGCACCATGCTAACCCTAGTTGTCCCTAAGCTCCTAATTTTCCCTGTCCCTCGGCAGAGCTCTGATTTCCCTGAAGAAGTATCACTCCGGCCCCGCATCCTCGCTCATAGAGGTCCTCTTTGGCGCCTCAGACCCCAGTCCTCCCAGCGAGATGCGTAAGAGCTTTTGATTTTCCTTTCCTGATTGAAGTCACTGTGGATAGTATTGTGACTGGTGTGACCATGAGCACTGTGATCGTGGGTGATTTTAACAAGAGTTTGCGAGTGCGCAGGGAGAAGTCCAATTTAGTGTCTTTCTATAAATTTCTTTATGTGACTTTCTTGAACAAGTCAATTCCCTGCACACAGTGTCAAAGAAGTAGCTCATTCCATTTTTTTTTTAAATAATGCTATTTCTAATGTATCTGAATATTTTATTTTGAAGTGGGAGGATATTTCTTCTGTCTCAGTGGGCTGAGAGAACAGAGGACAGCCGATCATATTGGGTTGGCCAGAAGGTTCATTGGGTTTTTCCGTAAGGCGTTACTCATCGGCTGTGCTAAAGCCTTTGACTCTGTGAATCACAACAAGCTGTGTAATAAAACTTCCCATTCTTAAAGAGATGGGAATACCAGACTACCTTATAAGCCTCCTGAGAAACCTGTATGCAGGACAAGAAGCAACAGTTAGAACTGGACATTGAGCAACGGATTGGTTCAGATTTGGAAAAGGAATACATCAAGGCTGTGTATTGTCACCCTGATTATCTACCTTATATGCAGCGTATATCATGTGAAGTGCTGGACTAGGTGAATCACAGGCTAAAATCAAAATTGCTGGGAGAAATATCAAGAACCTCAGATGATACCACTTTAATGGCAGAAAGTAAAGAGGAACTATAGAGCCTCATGATGAAGGTGAAAGAGGAGAGTGAAAAAACTGGTTTAAAATTGAGCATTCAAAAAATGAAGATCATGGCATCTGGTCCCATCACTTCATGGCAAATAGATGGGGAAACAGTGACAGACTTTATTTTTTTGGGCTCCAAAATCATTGCAGATGGTGACTGCAGCCACAAAATTAAAAGGCGCTTGCTCCTTGGGCAAAAAGCTATGTCAAACCTAGACAGTGTTTTATAAAGCAGAGACATCACTCTGCCAGCAAAGGTCCATCTAGTCAAAGCGATGGTTTTTTATGGTCATGTATGGATGTGAGAGTTGGACCACAAAGAAAGCTGAGTGTTGAAGAATTGATGCTTTTGAACTGTGGTGTTGGAGAAGAACCTTGAGAGTCCCTTGGACTGAAAGGAGATCAAACCAGTCAATCTGAAAGTAAATCAGCCCTGAATATTCATTGGAAGGACTGATGCTGAAGCTGAAGCTCCAGTACTTTGGCCACCTGATGTGAAGAGCCAACTCACTGGAAGAGACCGTGATGCTGGGAAAAATTGAGGGCAGGAGGAGAAGGGGCAGCAGAGGATAAGGATGGTTGGATGGCATCATTGACTCAACGGACATGAGTTTGAGGAAACTCAGGAGACAGTGGAGGACAGAGAAGCCTGGTGTGCTGCAGTCCGTGGGGTCGCAAGGAGTTGGACACGACTGAGCGACCAAAGAACAGCATGAGGCGTTGTGGAAAACATGACAGCCACAGTGTCTACCCTGAGGTGGCCACTACGGAGGTGGCCAGGTGACTCCATGGGCCCCAGGTGCTGACCCAGACAGGCTGGGCTGAGACACGCTCACATCGGAGCCTCTGAGCCAGAACCCTGGCACGTGTCCTGGCCCTCCACACCACGTCCCTTCTCCCCTGGGTGCTGGCTCCAACCAGGGCGCCTCGTGTTCCCTGAAACAGCGGAGACGGTGCTAGTTTCCATAACACCTGTAGGATGTTACGGAAACATCTGAACAAACCTTTCGGCCAGCCCAGTGCTTTATACTTGATAGCAGTTTTTTAATGGTTTGAAGAATCTTCCTCCTCGATACATCTGATTATTTTTTCTATGTCCTTCAAATTGCAGACAGCTCATATCTGATTGTAAGTGTGATGTGTGTTAGTCATAGAACATTTGGAAATAAAGTAACATATAAATAAGGGGAGAGAAACCACTGAAACACCTGCGACACAGAGTTAGCCTCACTGATGGACGTGTGTATTCAGAGAGCTGTTTCTCCACATCCATGTAGAACAGGGTGTCTGTCTCACTTACACACACACACCCCCCCACTGTTCTCACTCACGGTGGTCTGTGCACTCTCTCATCTCCTTCAGTGTCTGGGAAAGCCTCCTTTTGGGAGGGGTGTGTTGCCTCGTCAAGCAGCCGCCCTTCGCTGAACAGTTCCCCAGCCGTTGGACTTGCCGGCTTATACAGCATCTCTTCAGTGTTTCTAACACAAGGGCCACCCCATACCCTTTTCCTGTCACGCTTGTGCTGATACCCTGGAAGTGTTGTCTCTAAGCTCAGGGCTGCTTTCTATGGGGCAGGCCAGAAAGGTTGTTCAGGTTTTTCTGTAACATCTTATGAGCTTTTTGGCCAACCCAATACTTTCTCAAATTCTTAAAGCACATTTAAATGAGATTTTGTTTCTGGGCTTTCCTGGTATTTCAGTGATAAAGAATCTGCCTGCCAGTGCAGGAGATCTGGGTTTGATCCCTGGGTTGGGAAGGTCCCCTGGAGAAGGGAATGGCAACCCACTCCAGTATCCTTGCCTGGAGAATTCCACGGACAGAGGAGCGTGGAGGGCTACAGTCCATGGGGTCATAAAAGACGGGGACACGACTTAGCAAGCAAACAACAAGAGCCACTCCTACACAATTACAACCTGTCAGTTTTCTCAAATAAGATTTCTGCCAGCCAGTTACTGAGAGGCTGCTCTGAGCGCCATCCTCACTGTGTTTCAAGGAGCACAGTGTCCCTGGTTGTAGCCAGCGTCCAGGGGAGCAGGGACGTGGTGTGGAGGGCCAGGGTGCACTCAGGTGCTCCGACTCACAGGTCCCCATGCTTCCTGCAGGTGTGTCTCGGTCTTGCCTGTCCGCATCAGCACTCTGTGCCCGCGCGGTCAGCCAGCACCGTCGTCTCAGCAGTGGGCACCGTGGGGTGGAGGCTGCGGACTCGGGGCTGGACACAGCGGCACCGGCTCTCTGAGCACAGAGCTTATGAACAGATTGTTAGTCTCACTTACGGAAGATTCAGATTAGAAATACCGTCCTGGGTCTGCTAGTGTTTCTTTCTCTTCGTTTGCTTTTGTTGTTTTATGGGCATGTAAAAAGGAACACTAGAGTGGGAATGGATATGTTCCAAGAAACATTTACTTCACAGGAATCTGCTTTTCCGGAGCCTGAGTTGGCCGACTTTGTCAGTAAGGGGACAGACGGCAAACACGCTAGGCTGTGTGGGCCGGTGCAGTGGCGGGGGGCGGGGACGGCCACCCAGGGGCCTGCACACAGGATCTGTGGGGTACTGTCCAGGGGAGAACTTTGTGTTGTCTGCTGACCCCGGGGAGGGCCAGCTCTCTCCGCATTACACGGCAGCCTGGATTTCTATCAGGGTGGGGTTGAGGGAACATCACCGGGTCACGGGGAGCCGGAGCCTCACTGTCACTTGTCCCGCAGCCCCGCTGACCTTCTGCAACCCCGCCCTGGACGCCTCCCAGCAGGAAGCGGTGCTGTTCGCGCTGTCCCAGAAGGAACTTGCCATCATCCACGGGCCCCCAGGAACTGGGAAGACCACTACTGTGGTGGAGATCATCCTTCAAGCTGTGAAACAGGGCTCCAAGGTGGGCGTGGGCGCCGAGTCCCCCAGACACCCATCACTCGGGTCTGCCGCGCTCACAGACCCCTGAAGGGCCCCAGTCTGGGATCCAGGACTTGGGTGGAATGTTCCTGCGCGTTTTTTACTCACTGACCGCGAGGCTGCCCCCTTGTTGGTGTGGGCGTGTACTCGGGGCTGTGGGTCTGGACTGGGGAGGCCTGGGGCACTGTCCGCCAGGCCACAGTCCAGGAGCCACCCGCTCAGCACCCGTGCTGTGTGCTCAGGCCCCTGTCGGGCGTGCAGGTGACCGGGCCTGTCTGTGCCCTTCAGGAGAAAGCCCTGCGGCCGGTCACGGGAGGCAGGCCTTTGTCTGTTAATCTGGTGGTCCCGTTAGTTGTGCAGATGGCAGGCTCCTGGTTCCTGGGATGTGGGATGTGATGGTGTGTTACCATTCGCTTAGATGGTCAATGGCTGAGAGAGGCTCTTTCCCCCTCAGCACGAGTTAGCGTGGGTTCTGAATGCATGAAACGCCTGTCGCCCTTCTGGGTCATAGTGGTGGCTAAGGATGAGCGCTGGAGCAGTGAGAGTCGGCATCCGAAGGTCTCCATTCTCCGGCTCCTTCTTGTGGACCAGGCACCCGCCTAAGCCTTTGCAGCGTTCGCTCCTCCTGTCCTTGCTGTCCCGGCCCTGACTGATCTTCCCAGGACACTTCGAGGACTTTGCTTCTGGTTGCCAGGCAACCTTCTGGTCTTTGGGAGCCCAGGAGGTTCTTAGGCCTGAGGTCTGGAACCCAGATGTCGTGTCTGTGCAGTAGCGTGTCCTTCAGGCCGTCTGCACCAGTCCTTACAGCCGGATGTTTACACCGTAACCTTACCAGCTGTACATGCTCCACCCTCCTCGCTTTAACTTTGGGACTCTCCACTTGTTTGAATGTAAACTTAGGTGATTTCGTTTAGAAAGAGGTCCCCAAGCCGAGCTTGAGCTGTGCTTCCCCAGGTTCTGTGCTGCGCGCCCTCTAACATCGCTGTGGACAACCTGGTGGAGCGGCTGGCCCAGTGGAAGCAGAGGATTCTCCGCCTCGGCCACCCAGCGCGCCTCCTGGACTCCATCCAGCAGCACTCGCTGGACGCGGTCTTGGCGCGGAGCGACAGCGCCCGGATTGTGGCCGACATCAGGAGGGACATCGACCAGGCCTGGGTGAGTAGCGCCTGGCCGTGTCTGCTCCTGCGTGGCTCTGCGGTCTGCGGTCTTTGTCAGGAGCGAGTGGCATTCTCTGGCATTTCTCTGGCCTGCTCCAAGTCACAGACTGGGCTGAAGCATTGGGCCTGCCCGTATCTGATGGAGACCTGTGCTCAGCACCGGATGGGGACTCACTGTCTTCAGGGTAGTTTCACGAAGAGGCGAGCAGTTGTCTTGCAGGAAACATTCCTCTTAAGGGCCCCCTGTGTCTGTCATGTTGGCTGGGTAATAATGACAAGCTCTTCGGTTCTCTAGTGTACACGTGCCCCCACCCCCGATTCCCTCAGTTGCAGCCCGCCCTGTGTTTGCTCACCGCCAGCCCACCTCCTTGTGTCCAGGCCTCACAGGGCTGGCGTGGAGACTCAGCCTTCCCCGAGGCCCGCAGGTGGTGGGAACGCCGGGGCAGACAGGACGCTCGAGGTTAAGGACGCAGGAGGACTCTGCCCTGATGTGACTCATGTTACCACGCGTGTGGATGGCTTCATTTTCTTGGTCCTGATCATTTTTTAATTTTTTGGCTGAGCTGCGGGGCATGTGGGATCTTAGTTCCCCAACCAGGGATCAAACCTGCGACCCCTGCACTGGGGGAGTGCAGAGTATTAACCCCTGGGCCGCACGGAGTCCCTTGTGTTCCTGTTTCGGTCCGTGCGTTTTAGGGTTCTCTTCTCTGTCTGGCAGGCGTCCCGCTTGTCACTCCTCCCAGAAACCCTCTCCAAGTAGAAGCCACAAATAAGGAAGGGGTTACACGTCTTGAGTGTGGAAGTGAGGCAAGGTCTAAGTGAACATCTAGGGGTTGAAGCAGATATTTTACTCTCCTGACGAGTGTGGAAAACTGAGAGGAACTCAGCCTCCCCTTGTGCAAACCACTGGCACCCAGTCCCTCACTAGCAGGCACTGCTTCTTCCCCGGGAGCGCTTCTGAGGACGGCAGGGCGGGGCTGGCTCCCCTAGGCTGAGTTTACTGTTCTTGGGGGCCCCCTACTCTCCCCCTGCCTCTCCCTGTGCAGCCGACAGTGGCTCTGAGGGCTCTGAGGCCAGGCAGGACATCACCTGCATGGATCTGTGGCTCTTGCAAGAAAGATTCTTGACTTTAAAATATATATTTATATATTGTATTTATTTATCTGGCTGCGCTGGGTCTTAGTTGAGGTACGCAGGATCTTTAGTTGTGGATTTCAGACCTAGTTTCCCAACCAGGAATCGAACCCAGGCCTACTGTACTGGGAGTGCAGAGTCCTAGACACTGGACCACTAGGGAAGTCCCAAGACTTTTGGCTTTTTATCACCTTCAAAGGAACTTAGGGAAGTGGACCAATCAATGACAAATAAAAGTGCTTTGTGAATTAAAAGGAGCGAAAAAAAAAAAAGCAAAGTTGAGTGAGAACTAATATGTTTTCTTTGTAGGCGAAAAACAGAAAGACCCAGGATAAGAGAGAGAAGAATAATTTTCGAGATGAAATCAAGCTGCTGAGGAAGGAGCTGAAGGACAGGGAGGAAGCAGCCATGCTGGAGAGCCTGATGGCGGCCAGCGTGGTCCTCGCGACAAACACGGGTGAGGGCCCGGCGTCCACCGCCCCGCCCGCCTCGTGTGCCCCGTGGAGGGTCGGGGGTGTGCCCGCTTCCTCCGCTTTCTGGGAGCCTTTCATAGACTCGTCTGTAAAATCTGGTAGAAGGCACCAGTGGAGGCCCTCTGGGTCTGGAATCCTTTCCTTAGGAGGCTTTTAACTGCAAATTCAGTTTCCTTAATTGTTGCAGAACATCCAGGGTGTCTCTTCTCAAGTGAGCTTGTGTCTTTCAAGGAATTTGTCTGTTTAATCGAAGTTGTTCAGTTCCCAGGCATAAAATTGTTCACAATAACCCCTTATCGTTTAAAAAAACACCTGTAGCGTCTCTGACAACGTCCCCTCTCTCACTTCTGATATTGGTAACTTGTATCCTGTCTTTTTTCTCTGGTCTTCCAGCAAGAGGGGTATTAATTTACCCTATTTTTTTCCTCTGGTCTTCCGGCAGGAGGGGTATTAATTTTATGGACCTCAAAGCACCAGCTGTTGGAGTTAGCAGTTTTCTCTGTTATTTTTCTGTTTTCTGTTTCATGGATCTCGGCATTGGTTCTTATGATTTCTCTCTGTCTGCTCGCCTGGGTTTAATTTGCTCTTCAGTTTCTCTTTTCTTCGGGTGGAGGTGGACGTCTTTGATTTGCATTGATTTGAGACCGTCATCTTTTAGGCTGTAGGCATTTAGTATTAAAAGTGTTTCCCTGTGCACTGTTTCCATGGCATCCCATAACTTCTGATGTGTTGTGTTTGCATTTTCATTCACTGTGAAATACTGTCTCATTTCCCTTTTCTTTTTTGACCTGTGGTTATTTAGGATTGTGTCATTCTCTTTCCATATATTTGGGGATTTTCCATATACCTTCCTGCGGTTGATTTCTCATTTAATTCCATGTGGGCAGCTTGGGGCATTTCATCGAGACTTGTTTCGTGGCCCCGAATATGGTCTCTGTGAGGGTCCCGTGCACACTTGAAAGGAACGTGTTCCCTGGTCTGCTGAAGTTTCCTGTCATGGTTGATACTGTGGTTCAAGTCAGCATCCTCACTGATCTCCTGTCTTCTTATCCGATCCCTTACCAAGAGAGGGGTGTCGAAACCAACTGTAGTTGTACATCTGCTTGTTTCTTCTTGGAGTCTGTCAGTGTTTGCCCCATGTCCTCTGTAGCTCTCTTATCAGGGGCTTGAATGATATGTACTCTTTATTAATTAGCCAATTTATCATCCCGAAACGACCTTCTTTATCCCTAGTATGTTCGTTTTTTTGGAATCTTACTATTGTTAGTCTTTCAGCCGTGTCTGACTCTGCGACCCCATGGCCTGTAGCCGCCAGGCCCCTCCGTCCATGGGGTTCTCCCGGCAAGTACACTGGAGTGGGCTGCCCTGCCCTCCTCCAGGGGGTCTTCCCGATCCAGGGATCGGACTCTTGTCTCTTCTGTCTCCTGCACTGCAGTGGAGCCCTTACCCCTGAGCCCCCGGGAAGCCTGCTGAAGTCTGCTTTGGCATAAAAACAGCCACTCCCACTGGAGACCACTTTTGGCAGCTTTAGGCCTTTCTGATGCGGCCCCTTAGATGCTGATTCTTAAAAGCCAGCAAGTGAGAGAGTGCTGTGGCAAGGTAGGTTACAGTCTTTGGTGACATCACCGCGACATGGACCCCCCATCACCTCGGCATATTCTGTTGGCTTGAAGCAAGGCTCGGGTCTGACGCACGCTTTGGGAAGGGGCTACATGGGGTGTGGGAGGCCAGGGTCAGGGCTGGGTGGGTGGCGCTGAGGGTCTGTCTGCCGCAGCCTCTCAAAGGGGCTGCTCTCAGGAGCAGAGCCCAGCTTCTGACTGACTCTGCAGTCCGTGCTTTGTCCACTTGTCCTTTAGACCAGATGGGACAAGAGCGGGGTCGCGCAAATACTGTCACCCTGTCTATCGCACGCACCCGTGTCGTGGCCTTCACTCGTGCCTTTGGCTTCTTCTGTAAATTTGCGTTCCTCTCTAGCGTCCTTCATGTCACCCCGAAGGACTCTCTTTAATATCTCTTGAAAGACAGGTCTCAGCTTTTCTTTATCTGGGAGTGCCTTTTTCCTCCTCTGTTTCCGAGTGACTGTTCTGCTGGAGACAGAGCTCTCGGCTGACAGTCCGAGTTGTATGGACTTGCCGCCCCTGCCCTCTGCCTCCGTGGTTTCTCATGAGACGGCAGCGTCTGTCTCTGAGGATCCACTGTCTGTGACGGAGCGCTGCCTGCTTTGTCTTCCGGCAGCCTGACTGAGCCGAGTCTCTGCGGCTCCCCCTGGGTCAGCCACATGGAGGTCGTTGAGTCCTCCAGGTCTGTGCGCTGTTTCTCTTTCATCAGATTTACGAAGCTTCCAAATTCCATTCTTTTTGCCAATACTCTTTTGGCCCCTTTTGCTCTCCTTTCCTTCTAGGGCTCCTGTGATGCGCACGTTGGTGCCCTGGATGGTGTCCTTTGGGTCTCTGAGGTGCTGGGCATTGCCCTTCATTATTTTTTTTATTCTGTTTCTCCGACTAAATAATTCAGCTGGCCTGACTTCAAGTTTGCTGGTTCCTCTGCCTTTTCAAATCTGCTGTTGGGCTCTTCCAGTGAATTTGAGTTATCTTACTTTCCAACTGCAGGGACTGTGTTTTTCTAATAACTTACATCATTTATTTTTCTCATTTTATACCAGACTGTAATTGATTTGCAACGTTATACATTTTTTTTTTTAAGATAACTTCTGTCCCTTTATCGATAGTCTTGGTGGGACATCATTCTCAGAGAGCCCTTTATTCCGTTAGATGAGGCTTCCTTCTCTTTGTACGCATTTAAAGTAGCTGGGACATCATTCTCAGACAGCCCTTTATTCCATTAGATGAGGCTTCCTTCTCTTTGTATGCATTTAAAGTAGCTGATGTTAAAGTGTGTGTTTGCTAAGTCCGCCATCCAGGCCCTCTCAGGAATGGTTTCTGTTGATCGCTTTTTGTCTGTGAGTGGGCCGAACTTCGTTTCCTGTGTGTCTTGTAATTTTTTGTTGGAAACTGACCGTTGTAAACGGCACCGTGTGGGACACTGGAGGTCAGGTCGTCTTCCCTCCTCCGGTTTGTTTCTGCTCCTTGTGGTCATTGTCTTTCCGGCGATTTTCCTGAGCAGCTCCTTGTCCTGGGCACCGCTGCAGCCCTGCTCCCTTAGCTCATGGGCAGGTGATGGTTGGACCGAGGCCCTCAAGTCCTGGGACCACCGAACCGCTCTGTCCAGGAAGGAGGAACAGGGTTGGTTTTGTGTCGTTGGGTGGATGGTGATTTTTCCCTGGGTGCATGCCCAGCAGGTAATTGTTCTGTGTGTCCAGGAAAGCGCTTAAAAAGAGAACTAACTAAGTTCTAAATTCAGAGAATGATAGAGAAGTAGCATTTAGAGTTAAGACAGCCTTCTCTGGGGTCCCAGCCCCAGAAGGGAGACTGACTTTGGTGGACGAAGCGTCGGGGTGGCCCATGGCCAGGGCTCACCACTTCACACAGGGGCGGGAAGCCCAGGCCCCGGCGCGTCCTGCTGACCCTTGTTCCAAGAGGCAGGCGTGTCACACAAGCCTTACTGCGCAGCCAGACTGTGAACCCGCTGGGTCTCTTCTGGGGCGACCGCACTGCCAGCGCCTCTGGGAAGGCTCACGGCCCCGGTTCCCTCCAGGCGCCTCTGCGGACGGCCCGCTGAAGCTGCTGCCCGACGCCCACTTCGACCTGGTGGTCGTCGACGAGTGTGCCCAGGCCCTGGAAGCCAGCTGCTGGGTGCCCCTGCTGAAGGCCCGGAAGTGCGTCCTGGCCGGAGACCACAAGCAGCTGCCCCCCACCATCGTCTCCCACAAGTGAGACCCCTCCGCCCCTCGCCCGCCACCCCGTGTGCGTCCCTCGAAGTCCAGCCCAGAAGCCCAGGCTCACTAGAGGCCCTGGACCAGTGGGGAAGCCCCGCCCACGGACTGGGTTCCGATCGTGGGGGCAGGTGGCTCCCTCAGCGTCCGAGCCCCCACTTAGGAGGGAAACCCCGGGGTCGTTTTGATTGAAGGTGCAGTTTCAGTTACACCCACACAGAGGAAGTAGGGTCTCACGATGCGTGACTTACAGACCCCAGAGGTGGGGGTGGGGGTGTGGTGAGTGGGGGAGGGCAGCTGGCTGGCCTGGGTCAGCAGCGGGCATGGCTGCAGGGCAGGTGGCAGACCTGTAGCTTATAGGATGGTGGGGCGGGGGTCACTAGCCTTTCCCCGGCTTCGGTCTCTATGGGGATTGTGGAACGGGCCCTGGGTGAAGCAGAGCGGGAGTTGACGGGGGGAACTCTGAGCTCAGGGCCTCCCCTGGACTCACGGACGCTGGTGTGAGCAGGTGGTCGCGCTGTGAAGCCCCCGGGGCTGTGGCTTGGAGGACAGAGCTGCTGCTCGCCTTCGGCGTGCCGTCCACCGTGTGCTCCCACGCTCGCCCCCTCAGACGCCAGCTCAGGCAGACCCTGAGCTCCTGGAGGGTGGGTCGCCTGGCGTCCGTCCCGTGGCCTCAGCCTGGCGCGTGCTCAGGCCCCACCTGTTGAGGGGACGTCCCCTAGTGTGGCAGGTGGAGGTGTGAGGCTTGGGTGTACAAGCAAGGCTGTCGGTGGAGCCGGCAAGAGGGGAGTGCAGACCCCAGAGCTGAGGGGTGTGCAGGTCAGGGTCCCACAGGGAGAGGGCATCCAGCCACCGGGGGCTTCAGAGTGAGGGTCTGGAGGGACTTTGGGCTGGATGAGGGGGGGACAAGAATAGGGTCCCACAGGGAGAGGGCGTCCAGCCACCAGGGGCTTCAGAGTGAGTGTCTGGAGGGGACTTTGGGCTGGATGAGGTGGGGACGAGAATGTGCTTCGCAGAATTGTCCTGTGGGAGCCAGATGTCCGGGTGGGGGTGGGCACGGACGCCGTCCAGTAGGAGGGCTCGGGGGTGTTGGCTCAGCAGCTGGTTCCCGAGGAGGCCTGAGGGGCCTGCGAAGCGGGCTTCTGTGTGGACTGCGTGCCCTTGGGGAGGCGCATGGAACTGTGTCTCTGGGGAAAGTTGGGTGATATGGGGGGATGTGTGGGGTGGGGTTGTGCTGGATGTTTCTGGGCTTGCGGTTGGGATTGGGGTCCTTTCACCCCTCAGGTCCACGGCCCTGCTGTTGGTAGGGACCTGCACTGAACCCAGGGAGGTTAGGAGGGAGCGCGGGGCCTGCAGCGGGCCCAGGCACTCCCTTGGTGAGCTGAGGGCGGCTCTGAGCTGGGCAGCCTGGCTGGGTCCCCGCTCCGCGGCTCGCTGGTGGATGTGGGCACTTCGGGGGCTGTTCCCTTAGTTCTGGGTGGGAAGCGGGCTGAGGTTTGAGGGCTGCCTCCTGCCCGGCCCCTGGTTCAGGCTGGACTTGGGACTCGGGCCCCCGCTGCTCTCCCCGCACAGGGCCGCGCTGGCGGGGCTGTCGCTCAGCCTGATGGAGCGCCTGGTGGAGCAGTGCGGTGCCGGAGCTGTGCGGATGCTGACGGTGCAGTACCGCATGCACCAGGCCATCGCGCGCTGGGCCTCGGAGGCCCTATACCACGGGCAGCTCACCGCCCACCCCTCCGTGGCCGGGCACCTCCTGAGGTGAGTGACTTCCGTAATTCCATAAAGATGGGGGTGTGAAAGTTGCCTCTGAGACCGGATTTCTGGCCAGAGTGCTGGGTCGGGCTCCTCCAGGACTAGGTCCTCCGATCATGATGACTGTGCTCCTCTCCCCCTGCTGTCCAGTGGGGGGTCAGGGCTGGGGAGGGGACGGCAAGGGCAGCGGGGCCTCATGTGTCCAGTGTCGGCTTGTGTGCAGGGACCTCCCGGGTGTGGCAGCCACTGAGGAGACGGGCATGCCCCTGCTGTTGGTGGACACAGCTGGCTGCGGGCTGCTGGAGCTGGAGGATGGTGACGAGCGGTCCAAAGGGAACCCCGGTGAGCGGGCTGGCACCCCTTAGGCGGCTGAGCATGGTGGGTGTGCTTGATGGGCAGCGGCCCCGAGCTGTGGAAGCAGGGGGCGCAGGCAGTGAGAGGCCTCCGTCGGGGCAGCCAGGTGGATGGGGTGCATGCATGCCCCTCCGAGAAGGGAGCCCCGTCTGCGGGGGCCCTGGGCGTTGTGTGCGGGGTCTGGGGTCCCCGCCCAGGAGGCCACCTCAGGCCGAGAGTGAGAGCCGCCTGTCATCTCAGCTGGAGAGTGCTCAGAGAACCAGTTTGGCTGACAGGCATCCGTGGAGAGCGCCCCTCGTGCTGAAGGGCCGTCTGTCCTCCCCAGGTGAGGTGCGCCTCGTCAGCCTGCACGTCCAGGCGCTGGTGGACGCGGGTGTCCGGGCCGCCGACGTCGCCATCATCACGCCGTACAACCTGCAGGTCTGTGTCAGGGTGACACCCCCCTCGAGGGCTGACGGGGCAGGGTGGCTCGTGGGCTCGGGACTGAAAGCTGCAGGGTGGAGCTCACCTCGTGGCGACCGCATCCAGGGCTCAGCAAGAGCCTCCGTCCGTCCGTCCCTTGGCGGTGCCTTCCCCACCCCGTCCCGGGCTCTCACTGGCTCCTTGTGTCAGCTGCGCTTTCGGGCCTGCCCTCGGGGGCCGGCAGCCTCGGGCTGACGTCCTTCCACGCGGTTCCGGGGGTGGCCTGTCTTACGGTGTTTCTCCTGGGAGCCTTGGCTTTGAGTCTTCAGGTCCGGCTTGGGTTGGCCCATACCTGAGCTGGTGGCTGTCGCCTGTTGCCAGGTTCTTGCTCCCTCTCAAGTCGGCTCTCCAGCTCATGGAACACCGCGGGGCTGGGCATCCCTGGAGGCTGCCAGGGAAGGTCGGGGGCGCCGCCTGGGGAAGGGTGTGGTGGTGGGCAGCAGACGCCCTAGATCTCTCCTCCCTCCTGGGCTTTTTTCCCATCTCCCCTCTCAGGGCCCGTGTGCTCATGAAGCAAAGCCTGTCCACTTTGGCAGGAAGGACGCACCCACCTCACAGACCATGAGGTCCGTGGATTGGTTGCCTTCCTGCTTTAGAGGCGTCACCCCGGGGGTGTCTGAGTCGAAGCCGTGCTGGCGTGAACGTCTGCATTGGGGACGTACCTGCCTCACAGACCGTGCGGTCTATGGATCGGTTGCCTTCCTTCCTTAGAGGCGTCACCCCCGGGGGTGTCTGAGCCGAAGCCTTGGGCGTGAACGTCCGCGTTGGGGACACACCCACCTCACAGACCGTGAGGTCCGTGGATCATTCGCTTTCCCGGTTTAGAGGCATCACCCCTGGGGGTGTCTGAGCCGAAGCCGTGATGGCGTGAACGTCTGTTTTGGGGATGCACCCACCTCACAGACCACGGAGTCCGTGGATTGGTCGCCTTCCCACTTTAGAGGCGTCACCCCCGGGGGTGTCTGAGCCGAAGCCGTGATGGCGTGAATGTCCTCGTTGGGGTGCGGGTTCCCCCTGCCACGTTTGTGTGCTGCCATGCCGTGGGAAGGGAGGTGCTCTGAAGCTGTCACCCCGAGGCTGCTGCGGGCCCACTGGGCCGAGTGGCTGTGCGGGGCCCGGCCTCTGCCGGGTGAGGGCAGCGTGTTGGGCCGCCCAGACGGGCCCTGTGGTATGAGGCCTTGCTCGGTGTTGCAGGTGGACCTGCTCAGACAGAGCCTCGCGCACAGGCACCCGGAGCTTGAGATAAGGTCCGTTGATGGCTTCCAGGGTCGGGAGAAGGAGGCTGTGATCCTGTCCTTCGTCAGATCCAACAGGAAAGGTACGGAGCTGGGACTTCCTGGGAGTCCAGTGGTTAGGACTCGGCGTTTCCGCTGCCCAGGGCCCAGGTTTGATCTCTGCTTGGGGAACTGGGATCTCATGAGCCTCTCAAGGTGGTTGTGGAGGAGCCCCTGAGAGGCCAGTACAGCCTCAGGGCCTGGTTTCTGCAGCCAGGGCTTATGGACGTTCCATCGGGTAAGAATTTTTATCTCAGAAACAGCTGGGCTGTCAGGTCAAAAGCAGATGAGAAGGGGGTGAACTGAGGCCAAGGGGAGCGCACTGGAAGGTCCCTCGTGTGTCGGCTGCAGCCCCGGGCTGTGTCCTTGGTCTGGGCTCCGGCAGAGGACTCTGTAGGACCTTGGGGACAAGCGGCCGGTGTCCCTGCCAGAGCCCCAGGCAGGACTAGAGAACCTCCCTGGATGGCGGCAGGCAGGGAGCCTGTGGACGGGACCCCACAGTGCAGGGCGGGCGGTCCTCTGGGGCACTGCAGCTGATGCCGGAGCCTGCCTTCCTGTCCCTCAGTCTCTGCTCTCCATGCACCCGGGCTTGTGTTCAGGTGAGGTGGGCTTCCTTGCCGAGGACCGGCGCATCAACGTGGCGGTCACCCGCGCACGTCGCCACGTGGCCGTGGTCTGCGACTCCCGTACCGTCAGCAACCATGCCTTCCTGAAGACCCTGGTGGACTACCTCATGGACCACGGGGAGGTGCGCACGGCCTTTGAGTATCTGGATGACATCGTCCCTGAGAACTACTCCCACGAGGATGCCCAGGCAGGCGGGAAGCCCCGGGGCTCTGCTGCGACAGCCAAGAGAGCCCCCAGGGGGACAGGCCTGGCCCGGAAGAAGCTGAGTGGGGTGCCCTTGGACTCCTCCGAGGCACAGCCTCAGCCCAGCCTCAACGGAGGTGGCCGGGAGGGCACCGGGAGCAGAGACGGTGCAGATGGCTTCAGGGCCGCCATTGCAGAGTTTGTGGCGAGCGAGAAGATGCAGCTGGAGTTCCCCGCCTCCCTGAACCCGCACGACAGGCTGCAGGTCCACCAGATTGCCGAGGAGTTCGGGCTGAGGCACGACAGCACCGGGAAGGGGAGGGAACGCTTCATCACGGTGAGCAAGAGGGCCCCGGCCGCCCCCGCGGCTCCGGCACCCGCCACAGGGCCCGGCGGCAGAGCCCCTCTGCATCCCCAGACCCCCAGCCCCGAGCAGCCGGAGCCCCCCGTCGGGGAGCGCAGTGGCTGGGACCAGCTGGACCTGAAGGCGCTGCACCTGGAGAGACTTCAGAGAGCAGGGGCCCTGCAGGAGCTGCGGGCCGGCGAGGGGCCCCGCGCCATGGGCTCTGGGCCCCGTAAGTTACCGGAAAAGAAGAAGAAGAAAGACGCGAGAGGTAAGCTGGCCGGCCCGAGGGCGCACGGGCGTGGCGTCCGCTCCACTGGGAGTGTGAGGCCCACCTGCCGCCTTGAGAAGCAGGTCGCCTTCCGGTGGGGCCCCTTCCTGGGTCTTGCATCCTGAGCCCCAAGCCCCTGCCGGCCACGCTGGCCTCGGTGGCCTTTTTTCCCAGGGTCCGGCCCGGCCACCGGAGCTCCTGCAGGGAGAGGGCTGGAGGAGCAGCCGCGGCGGGCAGGGCCCGGGGATGCAGAGGGTCACGGCGGCCTGCTCGGCCGTGGCACCCCTTCCGCGGGCTCTGGGGTCCCGGGCAGGGCTGCGCGCTCTGCTGTCACACCCTGTGCTGCGCTGGCCTCCGCCGGGCACCCTGGGGTGTTCTCTCCGCCCGCCACCCACCCCGACTCAGTGTCGCGGCACTGGGGTTGAGGGTCTAGTGTCTTCTGGGTGAGCTTTTGCCACAGCTGCGTCCCTCTGGGCAAGGCTGTGGGGTTGGTCCTGTTCCCCCGGCCCCCGAGCCCCAGGGAGCACAGCCCAGAGCCGCCTCCCCGCCTCGGGCCTGTCTGCGCTCGCTCCGTGTCGTGAGCGGCCCCTGTGTGCCGGGCTCTTATGCTGGGGGACAGGATAGACGCCGTCCACCCCCCATGGGAGCGGACACCCAACTCCTGCCTCCACCATGCTCAGAACACGTGACTACACGGGCGCGGCCGCAGGACGGGTCCTCCCTTCAGAGGAGGGTGTGGGGCGCAGCCACCTGAGCACAGTGCCCCGGGAGACGTCGCCCCACATGGGGGAGCTGGCAGCGCTCGGGTGCTTCTTTAGGCGGCCAGAATTAAAGATGTCCTTTAAGAATTACAGCCAGGTTACAATCGTGTTTCCTTCCTCCTGAGCGTTTTCCTACAACTTTAAAGGATTTCCACGCAATTGTTTGGTTACAGGCGTTAGATTTCCTAACACTGGGCTGTGAGCGAATACAGTCTGTTTCCCTGGATGGCAGGGTTAGTTTGGGGACTTGAGTTTACAGTCAGCAACGTAAAGGATATCCTCATTTAAACGCTCTTCTGGATTTATGCGGGTGAGCTTTGAGGAGCACGTGCCCTGCCTGCCAGCCCGTTCCGGAACCCCCAGCTGCACCGCCCATGACAGTCTCGGGCTGGTGAGGGGCCCACTCATCAGCGGCTGCTCACTCACGGTGGCTGCTCGACGGGCCGACGCAGGCCCCGCGGGAGTTCGCGTCCGACTTCCCTGTCCTCGCCTGTTGGGGTGACGCCTGTCTCCCCCCAGGACCCACGGCCGTAGAGCTGCCCGCTGAGGAGGACTTTGACGCCCTGGTCTCGGCCGCCATCAAGGCGGACAGCACATGCGGCCTCGCCAAGTGCACGGCCAGCGTCGTGACCCTGGGCCAGCTCTGCCTGCACTGCGGCCGCCGCTACTGCCTCAGCCACCACCTGCCCGAGGTGCGCGGCCCTGGGGGAGAGCGGCGGGCTTGTCTCCAGATCCTGGGCGGGTGGCTGCCGGGCAAACCACGGGCAGACCTGTGTGTGTGTGTGTGTCCCACGTACAGGCCCTGGGCCTGTGTGCGCACCCACACGCCGCCTGTGGGCTTGTGCATCTGTGTGTGCTGTGCCCTTGTAGACTGTGGGCCTGTGCGTGTGGGAGGGACCCCTAAGTGGACCCCGCCCTGCCGGGGAGGCGCGGGAGCCGGCCTGCACTGCTGTCTGCTTGGAGGAGGGTCTGGGCTGAGCCCAGGGCAGGGGGGCAGGGAGGGTTTGGGGCTCTAGCCACCAGCCCTCCCAGGGCATGGACCCTTCCTGCCCCCCCCCACCCACCACTGGGAGCCCGTGGGTGAGAGTCAGCGTGTGGAAAGAATAGGGAGCCCCTCCGGGGCTGATGCTGGGGCTCTGTGGCCCCCAGGTGCTGCGTTGGCAGAACTGGGGCCGCGTCTGTCCCCATGCCTGGCCCAGCACTGCCTGTTGTGTCCCCCCCAGGTCCACGGTTGTGGGGAGAGGGCTCGCGCCCACGCTCGGCAGAGGATCAGCCGGGAAGGGGTCCTCTACCCTGGCAGTGGGACCAAGGACAGGTCCCTGGACCCCGCCAAGCGGGCCCAGCTGCAGAGGAAGCTGGATAAGAAGCTGGACGAGCTGACCGGCCAGAGGCGGAGCAAGAGGAAGGAGAAGGGGAAGTGAGGCGGGCTCCCTGCTGCCCCCACGGCCTCTGGGTCTGGGACCAGCGGGACCTCCAGTGCCTTTCCCTTCCTGGTGGCGGCTCCCAGCAGCCGCGTGGCAACCAAACCCACGTCGTCCCCCTGCCGCGGGGCGAGGTTCTTGCTGAGGACCAAGCAATGAGCTGCTCTGACGAGATGGGGCAAGGCGGAGAGGCTGGGGACGCCAGCCCAGGCTGCTTCTCAGGGCTGCTGGTGCGGGGTGGGAGCCCTTGTGCCCTCCCCACCCCGCGCCCGCGGGCCTCCTGCAAGCCCACCATTCGGGGTGCGGTGCGTCGTGGGCTGCTGCTGCTGCGTCGTGCGCTCCCCTGGACTTGGGCCTGGGCCTCCGACTCCATGAAGGTGATGGCCCCGCAGCCCAGGGCGGCCAGCTCCCAGCCCTTCAAGGTCGGACCAGATGCAGGACGTCTCAGAGCCAGCCCTTCTCCCAAGCGTCCCTGCTCGCAGCTTGGCCCACAGCGGGGCTGTGACCCCGCCGGGCCGCAGTGACCCCGACGTGACCCTAGTCCGCGCCACTCTGGGCGTTCTGGTCCCCTGGAGATCGGCGGTCATGTCCAGGTGTGGTTCAGGGCTCCCTGCTGGTGCCCACCCGCGACGCTCTGTGTGGTGACCATCTCGGGGGAGAGCCCTCTAGACCCTGGCCTTGCCAGGCCTGCAGACCCGAAGCCCCTGAGGGCTGTGCCAGGGTCCCTTCTTGAAGAGAACCTCAGGTGGATGTTTTATTTTATTCTCAGAGCTGTATTTGTTTCAAAGGAATATAAATTATTTAAAAATGAAATTAAAACACGCACACAGCCACAGTATGTTTTTTTCGTATCTCTGATGAATGTTCTTCCGCTTTTTCACTTTGGCCTGGTTTAGTTGGGTTTATACCCCTTTCCAAAGGTGGCCGAGAGCCCGGTGAGTGCATGGGGCGGTGGGGCCTCCGGAGGAGGTGGGGGAACATTTGTCCCGGGCACAGCTGACGCAGGAGAAAGCGTTCCTGGTCTGTTGGACGTTTCTGCCAACCAGGAGGGAAGTTTCAGATTGGTAACCTGGACAGGAACACACCGGCCGGCTCGGAGGAGAGAGGAGGGAGGAGGGCGGTTTGTTTGGAGCTGTGCCTGGGTGGGGAGAGGCCAGGCTGGCTGAGGGGCTCATCTCCTTCCCCTTCACTGCCTGCCTGCCCACCTCGGACCACGGCCCCTTGCCAGTAACCACACCCCTCACCATCCCCCTGCAACCTGGGGGTGGCTGGTGATCAGGTGTCTGTTCTGACCTCTGTCACCCTAGGAAGCCCTGTTTGTTCTCTTTTTGCACCGTTGGGCCCTGGAGGCCACTTACCCAGTACCTCCATGGAACCTGGCCTCTCCCCAGGCCCATACGCTTGTCTGCCCTGTGTCTGCCAGTGCTGGGCCCTGCCCCTGGCCTGGCGGCCCTCTCTGTGCCACCTCCTGCAGGGATGTGCCCCTGCCCGGGCCAATGACTCCAAGCACACAGCCCCTCCCCTCCCCTTTCCGTGGATGCCCACCTGCACACGGCCCCTCCCCTCCCCCTTCCGTGCATGCCCACCTGCACACGGCCCCGCCCCTCCCCTCCCCCTTCCGTGCATGCCCACCTGCACACGGCCCCTC
>ML664188.1:720821-812569 GCA_007570785.1 Antilocapra americana | reverse complement strand
CCCCTCCCCTCCCCCTTCCGTGCATGCCCACCTGCACACGGCCCCTCCCCTCCCCCTTCTGTGGATGCCTTCCTTACTCCCTCTCATCTGGTGGCTTTAGGACTGAATTTTCTGGGAAGAGGAAGGAGGGTCTCCAGGGGCCACACATAGTCTGAGGATGGTCCTAGTCAGCACAGAGGGTGCTGCTGAGTGCAGAGCCACCATTTCTGCTGCTCAAGCGCCCTGGCTGCTGGGAAGCCTGGACAAGGCAACAGGGTCACGAGGTGTCTGCGTCAAAAGTATCCTTTTGTGGTTGCTGAGGGCCCCGTGGCAGCTGTCTCCACCTGGAGGACGCTAATTTCTGCCTCTGTCAACAAGCCCTGATCCCCTCGCCGTAGGGAGGCTCTCTGGTTCCGCGGCTGGATCAGAGAACACACCTGAAGGGCTACAACAGGGCCAGGTTTGGGGACAGGTTAGAATCCAAGCAGGGCCCACCAGGATCTGCCCCCTGGGTCCACACACAGGTGCTAGAAGAAAGATGCCGGTTCTTCCATTGGGGATGACCTGCAGCCACCCCTCCTCCGCCTTGAGGAAGCCCGTCTGCAGGACAGAAGGAGGCCAACCCAGAAGCAGAGCCAAACCTGGGCGTGGGGGAGTAACCGGCTCCCGATGTCAGAGCACCTGATCTAGCCATACCCATCCCTCTCAGTGCCTCAGACTGATACACCCCCTTTTCTAGATGACAAAATCTGCCTTGGGCTGAGATGTCCACAGAGAGGGAGTGGGCAGTGTATTGGTGAGGTCTGGGCCACGCTACTGGGCTCCATGGCGGTAACCCCTGGCCCCACGTGGGGTCCTCATCTCCACCACTGCCCTGCACTCAAGCCGGCTTTGATGCGTGGTTAAATTGTTGTGAGTTGAAACAGCACAGAAGGTTTCCACTTCTCATCCCTGAGAGACTTCGTTAAGAAAGTGTGTGTAGCTTAAGAAGTGCCATGCGGTTCCCTGGTGGCTCAGATGGTAAAGACTCTGCCTGCAAAGCAGGAGACCTGGGTTTGGTCCCTGGGTCAGAAAGATCCCCTGGAGAAGGAAATGGCAACGCACTCCAGTCTTCTTTCTTGCCTGGAGAATCCCGCGGGCAGAGGAGCCTGGAGGGCTACAGTCCGTGGGGTTGCGAGGAGTCAGATAAGACTGAGAGGCTAACCCTCAACCGGGAAAGGGTAGCCCAAAAAGGAGAGCGCAGCCCAAACCAAACCAGAGGACGTGGTCTGCTGGTGCCTGCAGGTCCGGGTTTCCTGAAGGAGCAGCTGGTGTTGGAGTCCCTCCTGGGTGGTCGTGCGCCTTCCCCTCCATGGGCAGCACCCATGTGGGGGCCCTGCTGTTTTCTTCTTTTTGGTGTGGGGGTGATACAATACAGGAAGGAGCCCTGGCTTTAGAGCATGTCAGCCCTGGGGCACACGCTCAGATCAGCCTTGTACAGGCTGTGTGGCCGTGGGCCTCAGTTTCTTCATCTGTTAAATGGGGGCATAACAGGACACCTCACAGGGTTGCTGTGAAGTGGAGATATTTCGTTAAACTCACGAGGCCCTTGACACAGTGCTTCCGTGCTCAGGAAGTGTCTGCTGTCCTTGACATCTTGTTGCAGAGCTGAGATGGCATAGGTGGCTTCTCCTTCCGGTTCATCAAGTGGTATTTCCTGCGCTCGGCCAAAGCCAGGGTGCCCAGGAGCCCAGGAGCCTCCAGCCGACGTTGCTGTATGTCGAGCCCTGCACCTGGGGTCAGGGGGCATCTTGGGCTTCCTTCCATGCAACAAAGTGCACCCTCCTCCCCTGCTGGTGGTCTGTGGACAGCAGTGGGGCCAGCCCTGCCCTGCCCTGCCCTGCTCCGTGTTTACCTGGGTTTGTTTGGAGCGTTACCAGGCGATCAGAGAGGGTTGATGGGCACCCGGCTGCTTTGGAGATGGTTTAGGCCTGACTTACAACCTGGCATTTAACAGGAACTGTGTTCCATGCCAGGAGCATTGCAAAAGCTGCAGCCTTATTTGGTCTGGAAACTTCTCTGCTTGGAGGAAAAGTGGAGCCAGGGAGCTGATCTGGACTCACCCTGGGCGGCCAGAGCCTCAGTGATGCCAGCGTGGGTTGTCCGGTTCGTGAATTCTTCTCATCTCGCACTTCGCTCTTTGTGGTGGGCTGCCCGCCCTTTTCAGCGACAGTTCCCCTCTTTTCCACCAGAACCACTGCTCAGCTGTCTCTCCCCTGCCCACAACTGCCAGTGAGTGATTTTGCTGCACAGCTTTCGGGGGGTGGAATGATCATGCCATGAAATCCACCCATTGCCAGTGTACAACACGACGAACTCTAGTGAATGCGCAGGACTGTGGCACCCTTCACCCCGCCCCCCACTCAGGTTCTCTAATGTACTTTTAGGGCAGGAAGCTCCCTTCCACACTTAATTTGCTGGGAATTTTTGTTGATTTATTTATAAATTTTTATTAGCGGTTTTATTTTTAAATCACAAATGGTTTTGGACTTTGTCATAGGCTTTCCGCGCCTATGGGGATGACCACGTGGGATTTATCCTTTGTACATAGCTGTCTGGTGTTTGTCTTTCTTTTGCTAAGTCGTGTCTGACTCCTTGCGCCTTCCTGGACTGCAGCACGCCACGCTTTCCCGTCCTTCAGTATCTCCCGAAGTCTGCCCAAACTCATGTCCATTGAGTCGGTGATGCCATCCAACCATCTTGATTGCATGAATTCAATTTTGAATGTTAAACCGACCTTGAATTCCTAGGGTAAATCCCACTGGTCACAGCATACAGTTTTCGTATATGTTGTTGATGGGGGTAAGTGATCAGAAACGTTTGGAAATCAGTTTCAGCATCTGTTGCAAATGAGAAGCGAGTCTCCTTAGGGCAGGGGTCCCCAATTTTTTGGCACCAGGGATCGGTTTCATGGAAGACAGTTTTTCCGCGTGTGGGGGTGGGGGATGGTTTCAGGATGATTCAAGTGCATTACATTTTTGGGCATTTTAATCTAATGGTGCTGCCGAGCTGACAGGGAGGACCGGTTGGTCTGTGGTCCAGAGGCTGGGGACCCCTACCTTAGGGGGAGGCCGTACTTGGATTCTTTTCATGAACGGAGTTAGAGATTCAAGGACCCAGAGAGATAGAAACCCAGCAGAGGGCTGCTCACCCCGTCTTTACCCCTAAACATGTTCTGAGGTTGTCATGTCGCTCATTTTAGCCTTCAACCCCACAGATTCAGCAGTCGGAGGGGCCTGCCCCCAGGCCTGGTCTGCTCACCTTCCTCAGGGGTGGATGAAAGTGGCTTTTGGGGTGCTTTGGGGGTTGGAACCCACCTGTGCCCAGCCTAACAAGTCTGGTGAAACCAGCTGCGGCCACTCGGAGAAAGGGCTTTCCGTTACTTTTTTCCTGGCCCTGCTGTGCAACATGTGGGATCTTAGTTCCCCAACCAGGAACTGAACCCAGGCTCTGGGCAGTGAAAGCGCGGAGTCCTAACCACTGGATTGTCGGGGAATTCCCTTTCTTTTAATTTGCCCAGAGATGCTGCGGAGGCTGCTGGTGACCCTGGACAGACAGAGGCTGTGAGTGGGCGTGCGGGTGCTGCCCAGGGCTGGCTATCACAGCCAGACCAGGGCAGGGAACTGCTGGCTGCTCCTCTTCAGTGAAGGGAGCGTCCTGGTGTCTTTTACACCCTTTCCTGGAGTGAGAGGACAGAAGTTATGGCTTGCTGGTGATCCTCCTCCCTGGGGTCAGCACGTGGAGCCCCAGCAAGCCCCATCAGAACTGCTGCCCCCTCTCTGAATGTCGGGGGAACACCCCTTCCTGTGGGAGCCGCCAGGCCCCTGAGCATCTGGGAGTGAACTTGTCTCTTGCTTCCCCAGCACAGAGACAGCCCTCTTCCAGTCCTCGGCAAGCCTGGGGACATGGTCATGACTCTCTGTTCTTTATTCCCCCTGGGGAGGCCCCATGGGGGTCCCCCAGCCCCTCATCACGAAGGGTGGGAGGTACAGAGCTCAGCAAGCCTTCTTTGGGGCAGGACCCTCACCCCCATCCCTGACCCAACACGCAGCAGTCCTAATAAAATGGAAAAGGAATTGTAAAAACATGGAACCACCCCCCTCAAAGATAAACATCCCCGTGTTCCAGAAAACAGACAGAAACTGGGCGGTCAGAGGCGGGAAGCCGCGGGCCTGCGGGGCTCCTGGTCTGGTTGGGGCTTTCCTGTTCGTCAGAGGCAGAAAGGCTGCTCCTGTTGCTATGGCCACATAACAAATTTACCCAAAACTCTGTGGTATAAAACCACCATTTATCCTGCTCCCTGTTCTGGGCTCAGGAATTTGAACAGAACTCAGCAGGACCCAGCGATTTGAGATGCTGGCCCGCGGCTCCACACGGGAGGACTCCAGTGAAACCGGCCCCCGCACGTCGGGGTCAGGCTGATGCCTGTCTCCAGTCAGGACCTTCTCTTTGCTCGGCTTCTCCTGAACCTACCCTGCATCCTCACTCTCTTCCCCTGAGCAGCTGTTCCCCGTAAGCCAGACTCCCGGGTCCTGAATCCCCCTGTGCTTCTGGGAGACCGGGCCTGAGCCACTCAGGTCCTCAATGCCAGTTACATGCTGATGGCTCCCCAAGGATGATCTTCTTTACAATCTTCCCTAGCTCCAAATAGAAGTCTGCTCGCATCTGCCCTTGGGTATTCAGAGGCATCCCGAACTCAGTGAGTCCCAATCTGGTGCCTGGTCAGCCCCTGGGTGGTGGGCTGGATGGTGGCCCCCAAAAGATATGCCCACATCCTGATACCCAGAACCTACACATGAGATCTTTTTGGATAAAGGGTGTTTGTAGATGTAATTAAGGATCTCAAGGTGGGATCATCCTGGTGGCTCATGGGCCCTCAAGCCAATGATGGGTGTCCTTACAAGAGACAAAATAGGACAGACGGGAGGGAAGAGGGGGAGGCCACGTGGAGAAGGAGGCAGAGACCCGAGGGATGTGGCCAGAAGCCAGGAACACCTGGCACCCTGGAAGCTGGGACAGGCAGGAAGGCTTCTTCCTCCCCTAGAGCCCTGGGAATGAGCGCAGCCCTTGATTTCAGACGTGTGGCCTCCAGAGCCAGGAGCAAACAAGTTTCTGTGGTTTCCAGCCGCCCCAGGACACTCACATGCCTTCTAAACCTGCAGCTCTGTGTTCCAGGTCACCCGCCCTGCACCCTCACAGTCAGCCTGTTCACCTCTTTCTCACGCCCGCAGACACCTGCCCGCACGCCCGCTGTGCTCTGCCTTCAGACCACGCTGGAATCTGCCCGCATCTCCCCATCCTCTGTGGCAGCCCTGGCCCCCATGCAGTCTGTCTGCCCTGAATCCTGACCCGGCCTCCGCCCTGTCCACCCTGCGCTACGCCTCAGGGTCCCCACCTGTTTCACGGCGTCTTTCTCCCCCACGCCCTCTTTTATCACCTTCATTCTGTGACGCCAGGCTGATGCTCTGCCACCACATCCTTATCCTCTGGTTCTTCCAGGTCTGGGTCCCTCCTGTCCTCCCAATGCTGGGGGTGACGGCTAGCTGCTCATTTTCTCTCATGGCTGGAGTCCTGGATGAGATCCTGGGTCTCAAGTGCCCACGGTGCTCCCCTTTGTCCTGACCAGTCCTCACTGGCTCACTGGTCTCCTAGTTTCCAGCCTCGCACCCACGAGCTGGTCTCAACAGAGCAGTTGGAGCGTGGGGATGAGGGGCGGTCCTGACATGCAGACAAGGGGGCCAGAGTTTGCTGGAAGGGAGAGGGCTCTGGAGTTCCGGGTGAAGTTTCAGAGCTGAGCAAAGTGGAACACATGAGGACTTCCCTGGTGGTGCGTGGATAGGAATCTGCCTGCCATTGCAGAGGATACGGGTTCCATCCCTGGCCCGAGAGGATCCCATACGCCGAGGAGCGGCTAAGCCACAGCTACACAGCCCAAGCCCTAGAGCCTGCGAGCTGCAGGTACTGAAGCCCGAGTGCCCTGGAGCCTGTGCTCTGCAGCCAGAGAAGCGACCGCAGTGAGAAGCCCACACACCGCAACTGGAGAGAAGCCTGCGCAAAGCTACTGCGCAAAACGAAGACCCAGCACGGACGGCCAAAAGAAAGAAAAAGGGGAACACACAGGACTTTATCATTAACATGACACTGTTACAGTATCTGCCTCCCTCCTCCAGCTAGACTGGTGCTTTGTTTTTCTTTTTTTTAGCTTATTATTTTTTAGAATAGGTTCTTGTTGGTTATCTATTTTAAATATAGCAGTGCGTACACGGCAACCGCAGATTCCCAGTCTACCCCTTAACCCCCTGCCCTTCCCCACTGGTAACCATCAGTTCTTTCTCTATGTCTCTGAGTATGTTCCTGTTTTCTAAATAAGTTCATTTTTATCATTTTTTAAGAAGATTCTGCTTATAAGGGGTATCACACATTCGTCTTTCTCTGTGACTTACTTCACTTAGTGTGATACTCTCCAGCTTCATTCATGTTGTTGCAAATGGCGCAATGGCTAACATGGCTAACATCCCATGGTTTTTTCAGTAGGCGCCCTACACACAAATGTGTTTGGTTCCAAGATCGAGTTCCTAAGTCCAGTTTGTTCATGAGCCTGACAAAGTTAGCCTCCGTACCAACCAACGCAGTCAGCTAGGTAGCACTGTACTGTAATGGGTTTATGATGTGGACCGTTTTCTAAAAAGCCTGTCTGGAATTTGCTACAGCTGTGCTTCTGTTTTCGGTTTTGGTTTCTCGGCCTCCAGGTATGTGGGATCTTAGCTTCCCGACCAGGGACTGAACCCACACCCACCCCCTGGAAGGGGAAATCTTAACCACTGGGCCACTAGGGGAGTCCAAAAAGGTTTCCAATACTTTTCACACAAATAACGCATAAAACACAAACACGAAAAACAAAGAAAACATTTCTGATCTGATAGTACAGCACCTTGAAAAGTACAGCGCTACCAGCTACATCACCGCTGGCTTGCTTCTAGACGCCCTGGGCTTGAAATAAAGATGTACTCTAGGCCGTGCTGTGCAATACACAAAAGCTCAACCGCTTGTAGGGGATGCACACACATGACAGTGTGCACCGGACACGTGACTGGACAAGTAAACACACGTGAGCACCTTTCAAAGTTCGCAACTTGAAGATTCGTATGTAGGGGACTTACTGTACGTTGCAAGCCTTTTGCTTTCTTTTTTATTAACTGTGGGCTACCCTGGTAGCTCAGTTCAGTTCAGTCGCTCAGTCATGTCCGACTCTTTGAGACCCCATGGACTGAAGCACGCCAGGTTTCCCTATTCATCACCAACTCCCAGAGTTTACTCAAACTCACATCCATCGAGTCGGTGATGCCATCCAACCATCCCATCCTCTATTGTCCCCTTCTCTTCCTGCCTTCAATCTTTCCCAGCATCAGGGTCTTTTCTAGTGAGTCAGTTCTGTGCATCATAGCTCAAGCTGGTAAAAAAAAATCCACCTGCAATGCAGGAGACACAGGTTCGACTCTTGTCAGGAAGATCCCCTGGAGAAGGGATAGGCTACCCACGCAAGTATTCCTGGGCTTCCCTGGTAGCTCAGATGGTAAAGAATCTGCCTGCAATGTGGAAGACCTGGGTTTTCAATCCCTGAATTGGGAAAATCCTCTGGAGGAGGGCAAGGCAACCCACTCCACTATTCTTGCATGGAGAATCCCCATGGACAGAGGATCCTGGCAGGCTACAGTCCATGGGGTCACAAAGAGTTGGACACGCCTGAACAACTAAGCATAGCACAGCATTAACTGTAGGCCATACCCGAATGGTGGACTGTGAAATCAACATGGTGAGCTGTGACCTGGCATTCTAACAAACAGTGACATGAAACAGAAGAGGCAGGATGGAGTGATCAGACTGTGACACATTGGTCAGAGGAGGCACTGTCTGATGAAACTTTGCTCAGGGCTTTGTGTGTGCGCGATTGTGATGTAAATGCATTTCTTTCTGTGAATCTTGGTTCACAGTATTTATAAGCTTCACGGGTGGGTCTGCACCCGTCTCGCCCCTGGGTCCACCTCCTGGGGCTTCTGATCCTCTGTCCAGTGCACGACTGGGGCTTGTCCCTCTGCAGCCAGGCAGGGCTCTCTGATGGTTCTGTGCTGGGAGGTTTTCTGAGGTCATCTTGCTGTGGATTTTCTTCTCTGTGACATCTCTCTGCCCTTTCTCTGGATTTCCTCTTGTGCGTAGGGCAAATTTGGACATATTTTCTTTTTTTTTTTTTACATTTTTCTTTTTCCCTCTCTTGGTCTTTTGCTTTCTTTTTATGAGCCATTCCTCAGCCTTATTTGCCCAACCCTCCTATTGATATTCCAGAGAAGGCAATGGCACCCCACTCCAGTACTCTTTTGCCTGGAGAATCCCATGGACGGAGGAGCCTGGTGGGCTGCAGTCCACAGGGTCGCAAAGAGTCGGACACGACTGAGTGACTTCACTTTCACTTTTCACTTTCATGCACTGGAGAAGGAAATGGCAACCCACTCCAGTGTTCTTGCCTGGAGAATCCCAGGGACGGGGAGCCTGGTGGGCTGCCATCTATACGGTCACACAGAGTTGGACACGACTGAAGGACTTAGCAGCAAGCAGCCTATTGATATTCAGGTTTTAAAGATTCATATGGTCACATTTTATCACGGTTTTAGAACGCTCTTTCTGTGGCTCTCTCCCTGTCTCTCTCCTCCTTCCTCTCTCAGGTTGCGGTTAGTGCCCTGCTCCCTGCGCCCCTCTTCCTGCAGTGGTTTTATTCCGTATTTCTGTCATCTGCCTTTGCTGCAGTGCTCTCCTCAGACACCTGGTCCTTGTCCACTTGGATCTGGTGAGGCCTGGGTGCTCGGATGCTCACGGGCTCCTTGACCTAGGGCTCTGCCGAGGAGCCAGCTGCCGGGCCCTGGAGCCGGGGGTCGGAAGTCAGTGTCCCTCTCCCCTTGGACTTGTCGGACCCCTGGCAGCACAGGGGTGGGTGGACTCGCGGCATCTGCTGCGAATCCCATGGACAGAGGAGCCTGGCAGTCCATGGGGTCACAGAGAGTCGGACACGACTGAGTGACTGACGTTCACTTGGCATCTTCACCCCAAAGTTCCTCCATAATATTTAGGGGTCCATCTTTTTGCAGACACTTTGTAAAAATCAAATGGTAGAATCATCTTATAATCACACTGTGTAATCGTTTAACGTTAGTGTTTAATGATAAGAATGGGATGCAGAGCTAGCTATTTGGCAGGCTCCGATTCAGGTACGAGCTTCCCACGTGGCACAGTAGTAAAGGATCCGCCTGCTAGCGCAGGAGCCAGGAGTTCGATCCCTGGGTTGAGAAGATTCCCTGGAGGAGGAAATGGCAACCCACTCCAGTATTGTGGCCTGGAGAACTCCATGGATCGAAGAAGACCCTGGCCAGCCACACAATCCATGAGGTCACAAAGAGCTGGACACAGCTGACCGACTGAGCACGCATGCGATTTTTGTGAAAGACACCCACAAGCAACGAAAGATGGCAAGTCGTAAGGCCTAATGGTAAACATCTCTGACCTTTGCGATTTGGTCTGGTGCTTGTCATTTTGTTCGGCTCTTGCACTTTCTATGTTTTGAAAGTTGCCCACAGTGCTGAGTGCGGTCCTGTAATCAGCACAGGGCAGACCCCCTGGGCATGGGAGTCATGTGCTCCCCCGTCTTGGGTATCCTGTGGTCCTGGTTGGCTGCGGGTGGGCCTGGGTCTTACAGAGACGGGAGGAGGGGGTGATCCGCTGGACTTGTATTCTAGATAAGTCCCTCTGGGGATGGCCAAGTGGAGGAAGGTGTCTTAAATGAACCAGAATCGTGCAGGAAGGGCTGTGTAGCCAGAGTCTGGAGACTTGCGACCAGGCAGAGAAGGGTGAGGGGCGCGGCTGCTGAATATTCATGGGTTAAGTCATCAGAATTCATTGCCTGATCCCTGTTGGGGGAGGGGCTGGGAAGCCGTCCATATTTCTGGCTTGGGTGGAGGGTGACTTAATGGTTCAGGAAGTCCCGCCCAACTGTTCTTAATAAGAATCGTATTTGTCTGATCTCTAACTCACACATGCAGCCCAGAAGGTCTGCACGCCTGGCAGGGTGACAGGGTGAGGAATTCTGGATTTTCCAGCCCTGTCAGTCAGGGCGATTGGCATCTGCCAGCAGCATGTTCCCCTGGACCCCTGCGGGCCCTTGTCCGGTGGGAGGCGGAGGGGGCAGGGCAGGAAAACTGCAGCCCCGGTGGGAATGGAGCTTCTAGGGACATCTCTGTCCTCCACGGGGAGAGGCAGCCAGCGTCCTGTGTCAGGCGCTCCTCAAACTGGCTGGATGGGTCTGAGCCCTCGCTCTCCCTGGCCCGGGGTCTGTCCTGTGTAGACATCACTGATGGAGGACTCGATGTTATGTACTTGTGTGCTTCTGACGTCTGGTCTGTTCTTGATGGCACCGTTCAGCCGCTGTATTCCCCCTCCCCCACTCTGGCCAGCTCCTTCTGGACTTCTTTTTGAGGTAAAATTCACAGAACGTAAAGTTAACCACTTTATATCATTGTTTTGTTTTGCCCACGTGGCCTGTGGGATCTTAGTTCCCCCACCAGGGATCAAACCCACCCCCTGCACCGGAGGCTTAACCACGGGACCGCCAGGGAATTCCTAAAATTAACCATTTAAAAATAATTAACTTTGGGGTGTGCTGGGTCTTCACTGCTGCACAGGCTTTCTGTCTGGTTGCGGTGTGAGGGATTCTCACTGCAGCGGCTTCTCTCTCGCTGCGAAGCGTGGGCTGCAGGTACCCAGACTTCAGGAGATGTGGCTCCCGGCTCTGGAGCCCAGGCTCATTAGAGCACATGGGCTTAGCTGCCCCACAGCATGTGGGAATCTTCCTGCATCAGGGACGGAACCCGTGTCTCCTGCACTGGCAGGCGGACTCTTTACCACTGAGCCACCAAGGGAAGCCCTAGAACCGGCCATTTTAAAGCCAGCCGTTCAGCGGCGTTCTCAAGGCTGCACGGCTGCACGGCTGCCATCTCCTGGTATTGTTGTTCAGTTGCTGAGTCGTGACGAACTCTGCGACCCCATGGACTGCAGCACGCCCGACTTCCCTGTCCTCTACTATCTCCCCAGTTGGCCCAAATCGATGTCCACTGAGTCTGAGATCCAACCATCTCATCCTGTCTCTCACCTCTATCTGGTTCCAAAATCCCTCTAGAAGGAAGCCCCAGATCCACCAGCATTCACTCCTCAGTCCCTGATTCCCAGCCCCAGGCAACCACAGACCCTCTTTCTGTCTCTTTGGATTTGCTTTACTTTGGACATTTAATACAAATGGAATCATACAGTATGTAGCCTTGAGGGTCTGGCTTTTTCCACTGACCCTCATCAAGATTCATCCACGTGTCAGTGTAAAGTCCTTCTTACACCCGAACACTATCGTATGGTATGGCCAGACCACATCTTGTTACCCATCGCGGTGGTGGACTTTCCCATTTTCTGGCTGCTGTGAATAGTACTGCTGGGAACATGGGAGTGTGAGTTTTCACCTGGATGCGTTTTCACTTCTCTTGGAGAGGAAGGGCTGGGTCACATGGTCACCCTGGGTCCCCTGGACTTCTTGAAAAGCACACGGTGGCTTGAGCCTTCTGGTCCTTAAGGCAGGCTCTTTAGGACCGTGAGGGAGGGATGACCGTTCCCACCAAGACTGGGCACATCCTCCAAGCCTCTGTACCACGGAGGCTGCCTCCTTCTGATGGAGGAGCCGGGTTAGTGCTGGTGAGGGCGAGGCAGGCCCACATGACCAGGGCTGTTGAGGAGCACCCTCAGAGAGCTGGCTGACCCCGGGGACCCAGGGATGAGCTGGGAGGGAGGCGCCTGTGACGGATGGTGGCCGAGCAGGCCACTGTGGGAGGAAGGCTCCGCTCAGGGCTCACCCTCTGGACTCACCCTGTCAGTCCCCACTGCTCCTAGCAGAGGGAGCCAGGGCTCAGCAGTGAGTGATGACTAGAACTGGGTTCTAACCCCCGTAGAGCCCAGAGTTATGACCTTGATCACTGGCTATTCTGCCTCCCCCAACCTCTGAAATTTCACTTAATCACGAATTACACTGAGCCAAGAATTATATTGAGTCTTCTTGAAAAAAAAAAAAGTTGGAAAAACTAACGATGAAACTACCATTCCTCTGCTTATCCAGCTGGGCTCTTTTAATAGTTTGCAGATTACCCTCCATACGTTTGCACATTTTTACATAGTTACCATCCGGCTATTCATACCCTTGTATGTTCTGCTATTTTCCACTTGATGTGTCATAAACACTTTCCCATGTTTTAAAAATATTTGTCACAATTGTCATTCAAAACTGCTTCATCGTATTACATCATGGAGCTCCCCCAGAAGTCATCAAACCGTTTTCCCGACATTATTTTGACCAGGGGTTGGCAAACTGTTGCCCTCAGACCACTTGCCCCTGCCCCTTCTTTGGGTACAGCCCACAAGCTAAGAGTGAGTTTCACATTGAGCAATGGTTGAAAAACTCAGAAGACTGTTTTGTGACATGTGAGACCGGTAGAAAGTGCCAGCGTCAGTGTCTGTTAATGAAGCTTATTTTATTTTTGTGTATTTGTGTTTGACTGCCCCGGGTCTTGGTTGCTGTGCAAGGGCTTTTCTGTAGTTGGGGCGAGCGGGGTCTACTCTCTGGCTCAGGGCGAGGGCTTCTCTTGTTGTGGAGCAGCAGGCTGTGGAGCACGTGAGCTTCGGTAGCTGTGGCATGTGGGATCTTCCCAGACCGGGAATCAAACCCATGTCCTCTGCATTGGCAGTTGATTCTTAACCACTGGACCACCAAGGAAGTCTGAAATATTTCACTGTAGCGATTCCATTCCACTTTCAGTTTTAGCACATGTAAATAAGTTACCAAGTTCAAAATAGTGAAGATCAGATTCTAATACAACTAAAAGAGAAACATGGAAAACAGGACCCTAAGTTCGTGAGAAAATGTTATTGGCTGAAAGGTGAGGAAGTGAAGCATCTGCCGTGATTCGGCTAATCAGTCTTGTTGGTTCAGTGAATGCCTTGTCTGCCAGAAGCACTCGGCAGCATCATCGTACTTCAGTGATCTTTCAGGCAGCAGCAGGCTAAAGCATCCCTACAAGGAGTTGCTTTTCCCTAATTAAAAAAAAATAGCTCCAAGTCCACTCAGAGATATTAGTCCAATTTTGTGCTGTTTTAAGATGCTAAGTTTGTGATCATTTGGTACATAAGCTACAGGAAATAAGCATGCCTAGTAAAGACTCCTCCAGCCTTTGCCGAGGGAGCTGGGGAGGGGGCTGTCCCTGACCAGTGTGTGTGTGTGTGTGTGTGTGAGTGTGTGTGTGTGTGTGTGTGTGTGTGTGTGTGTGAGTGTGCATGCACTTAGTAGTGTCCAACTCTTTGCAACCCTGTGGACTGTAGCCCGCTAAGCTCGTCTGTCCATGGGATTCTCCAGGCAAGAGTACTGGAGTGGGTTGCCGTTTCCTTCTCCAGGGATCTTCCCGACCCAGGGATCAAACCTGCGTCTCTTTCATCTCCTGCACTGGCAGGCAGGTTCTTTACTGCTAGCACAACCTGGGAAACCCAGTGCATGTATTTCCACCAGTTTTCAGAACGAGCTTCGCCTCTGCTCTGCCTTGTCTGGAGTCGCTGCATGCAACCCTGAAGTTGGTTTGTCTTAGGATGGAGGATGCTAAGCATCCACATTCGTTTATTTACTGTTAACCTGCAACTTTGTGCCAGGCTCCGGATTTGCTGAAAAGTATGGCAGCTCAGACAGTAGAGAACCCACTTGCCAACGCAGGAGACCCGGGTTTGATCCCTGGGCTAGGGAGATCCCCTGGAGGAGGCCATAGCACCCCACTCCAGCCTTCTTGCCAGGAGAATCCCATGGACAGAGGAGCCTGGCGGGCTGCAGTCCCTGGGGTCACAGAGAGTCTGGCACGACTGAGCGACTGAAGAGCAACAGCTGGTTGCCACATTTTGTTTCTGGGCAGAACGGCTCTGCGTTTGGTTTCCCTCTTCTGCTTCCTCCTGGCCCTCACCCAGGCAGACCGCAGCAAGCCAGGTCTGAAAGGACAAATGTCCCCTTGGCAAAGGGAGCTGAGAGGAGCCTCTGGGGGCATGGGGGTTGGGCAGCAGAGCAGACTGGAGTGGACTGTCTGCCCAGGGTGGAGGGAGTCATCCTGATGGCCCCCTGCAGTCCTGGGCTCCCCAGCCACCCTGGCTCTCCTGGTCGTCCCACCAGGGTCCCCTCCTCCAGCCGCTGGTCAGCCTTGCTGCCCTGTTTACTAGCCTGGCCTGAGTGTGCCCTGGGCTCTGTGAGTCCGAAGCGGAGCTCCCGAGTCAAGGATTGACACAGCCTTGCCCTGGAAAATGAGGCCTAGGCGATGTAAGAGCCACATCAGTCCCGGCCCTACCTGGGATGAAAGCTCTTCTGAGATCCCATGAGTCTCCATGTGGGCTGACGTCTTTTACCTGACCCTTGGTGGACCCAGGGACAGGACGGAGGGGGCCTGGGGTGACTCAGGCAGGGCTGGGCTATGCCCACCCAGCTCTCACGCAGCGCAGGTCTACTCCCAGGAAGGCCCAGGGATGACACGTCTCAGCGCTCGCTGATAGATGGAGGCCAGACCAGCACACAGCAGCCTCTGTTGATAGGGGGCACGGGGAGGTGGCTGTCTCCACTTGACAGATAAGACAGCTCCGCAAGGACAGAAGGCACCCAGGGAGGTGATGGTGGAGCCGAGGCTCAAGCCAGAGCCAGTCCTTTCCCTGCCCCTGATTGCTGTGGTCCCTCAGTGAGGGTGGGGCTTTCCCGCTTGCTCATCCCACTTTGCCATCACCCAGGACTGACTCCTGGATGGGAGGTGGGACTCAGGAACCACAAGCCCACTCACTGCAGTGGTGGGTTTAATTTTCAAAGTTACAACTCCATCCAATTCTGAATTGTTTACAAGTAACACATCTTAACAGATCAGGATACAGAAAGCTTGAAAGTCACAGAAAGAGAAGATGCAGCATGCAAACATCAAGACAGGGAACTGACGGAGCTGTGATAATGTGAGACAGACAGACTGCAAGGAAGTGACACCGCTCGGATTCATGAGGGCAGCTTCATATTTTACCACCAAAGCTCCTGTTCCCCAGGATAGAACACCCCTAAACTTGTACGTTCCTAATATCACAGCCTCAGAACAGATAAAGCCAAGAAGCAGCTCATGCGCAGGCCTGCTTGTTCATTCTGGAAGTCAGATTTTGGTGATGGACGGCAGTCTTTGCCATCAGCCTTCGGGAAGGTTGTAAAGAATCAGGCCTTCCTCTTAGGGAGTCTGCCCTACAGAGGGGAGAAAAAAAATATCACAGATGCATGAAACAGCTGAAGACCAGTGGTCAGCACGGGTGAGGACGGTGTGGGCTATGTACTATGGACATGCCACATAGATGGACATCAACAGGCAGACACAGCCATCACTCACTTTTGTTCCTTGTGTCTGCATGAACACCAGTGCTCCCATCTGGGTATGGAAGAGGGTCCTCGTGGGCTGTGTCACTTGAGGGGGGCCCTCTTAGAGACGAGTATGGACTGGAACCGCCTGGGTTACCACCCCACCCCACGATCGTGGCTGCCGTCCCCTGGGCCCCCAGGCCAGCCCGCCCAGCGGGACATTCCACAACATGTCCTGGGCCCCTCTCTGTGCCGGGCATTGTCCTAGGTGTGGAGCACAGCTCTGACCCAAATGGGCACAGCCCCTGCTCTTGGTGAGCCCGTAGCACAGAGTGGTGAGCCCAGAGGGCCAGTGGAGTGGGGTGGGAGGACCAGAGGGGTGTGTGCGCTGTATTATTTTATGTGAGGCAGTCAGGGAAGGCCTCTCTGAAGAGGTGACACTTGAGCGGTGAACTGAAGGAGGTGAGGGAGGCAGCTCTGCACGCAGCTGGGGGAGGAGCACTCTGGGCAGAGAGAACAGCAGGTACAAAGGCCTGAGGTGGACTGGAGCTGGTGGGCGGGGTTGTAGGAGGGGCGGTCAGAGGGTAGTGGAGTGGGGTGGGGGAGACCATTGCTGCCCAGGGGTCCGTGTCGAGGAGGCAGAAGAACCCAAAAGAGGGGGTGGGTGAAGCCAGGGTACACCTGTGAGCACCTCCCGAGCGTTGGCACTCGACCAAACAGCTGCTGGTAAATGCCTGTTTAAATGTGAAAACACCACCTATTAAATGCCTGCTGTGTGCGTGGTCCATGCCGGGTGCCCACCACTGTGGAGTATGGCTGAGCAGAAACCGCCTGTCTCCTGGTGGGCATGGACCCAGCGGGGTGGCAGTCCCATCCCAGGCCTCTGCTCCCAGCCTGTGAGCCTCTGGGTGAAGAGGGTCGCACAGAGACCCATGGCCTTGACGGATCACATGGCTCCCGGGGGCCCTGCCCCTCGCAGCTACCGCCACACCCTGGCCGGGTCTAGGACCCTGGGGATCCAGGCGTGTCTCCCAGGCAAGCTCCTCTGTCCACTCGGGACCGCCCGCTGTGTCGCTATCTCCATGCGCGCCTTCTCTTGCCCACGGCCCATGCCCCATCAGCGCCATCTGTGCTGCTCCCGTGGTGCGTGCGGGCTGCCCCGCACCCTGTCACCCGCGCTGGTACTCGGCTGCTGTGTAAGGCTCTGCACTCGCCATTCCGGGGCCCCGGGATTGATCCCTGGTCAGGGAACTAGATCCCACGTGCTGCAACTAAAAAACTGCGTGCTACACTGAAGATGCACGTGGCGACAAAGATTCTGCAACTGAGACCCGGCGCAGCCAAATAAATCAGTGTAAAAATAATACAGAACCATCTAGATACAATTGACCACTGGCCCTCACCCTGAGCCCCCTGACCAACCCCCACCATTGCCCCAGTTGCTTCTCCCACTCCTCCCGGGACCTCTCTGATGATCCAACCACTGAAGGGCTGGCACCTGGCGGTGTGGGGCACCCGCCAAGGCTTTGGGGTAGCTAACAGCTCCATGCTGTTCGCCTGACTGCCGTCAAGAATTTCTATGTCCCTGGGACCTCAGCTCCCTCCTCACTGCCCCGCACGCTCACCCCCGGGACCTGGCACACAGCAGCTGTTTGCCTCTGGAGTAATCACTGGGTGCGGGGCTCGGGAAAAGGAGGGAGCCAGGCAGGGAGCTGCAGGGCAGGGCTCTCACAGCTGGCATGGGGTGGGCGGCTCCGGGCAGGGCCCTGGAGGCTCTCAGATCCTCACCTTGTCGCTGGGGTCGGTGGAGGGCGTCTCCCCCTCCTCCAGCTCTGGCTCCTCCTGAAGCACCCTGCTGAGCACGTCCACCAGGGGCTCCCGCAGGCTCGAGTGGCCCCCACTGCCCACCAGGAAGTAGATCATCGGTTTGGCGCTGCTGCTCACGGACAGAGAGAGGCAGGTGAGGTGGCCGAAGAGAGTCTTCGCCCTCAGGGGAAGGTCCAGCCAGTAGAGCAGGACCCCGGAGATGCCAAGGGGCAGCGCACAGGCGAGGAACACAGAGACACAGAGCAGGACAGCCACATAGAGCCGCGTGAGCGGCCGCTGCCAGGGGCATGAGGGCCTCTGCAGCTGGAGGCAGAGGGCCACCCCAGACAGGGCCATGACGGGCGTGAGGCTGATCAGGGTGATGAAGTGCAGGACGGTCTCTGCCTTGGACCCCGGCCACGGGTGGGGACGCTCGGCCTCGTCGTGGAAGTACCAGGCTGGCATGACCAGCAGGACGGCCAGCAGCCAGAGCGCGGTGCACACCGCGGCCGACAGGCGCCGGCGCCAGCAGCCTCGCTTCCATCTGGGGAAGAGGCCGGGGAGGCAGGACTGAGCACTGGCGGCCGTTAGCAGGCTCAGGCTCACCGTGTAGGCCAGGTACCCGGCGCTCCTCACCGCCCGGAGGCCCAGGTGGTGCACGCGGGCCCCCCAGGAGCTGGCGCTCAGCATGGTCAGCGCGGCCAAGCAGAGGAGGAAAAGGAGGTCGGCCACGGCCAGGTGGAGCAGGTAGATGCCCAGCGGGCCCCTCCGCCGCCGGGTGCCCAGCATCCAGACCACCAGGCCGTTGCCCATGATGCCGCCCACGCAGGTGAACATGACCAGCGCGTCCAGCACCTCCCGAGCCGTGTTGGGGGGCGCCGAGGTGGGGCCCACAGCGCCCGGACCACTACTCCTGGAGCCGCTGCCGTGGAGGGTGTTCTCCATCCCTGCCAACAGTGGGGAGAGAGCTGAGGGCCACAGAGCTGGGGCCCCTGTGGCTCAGGGCCGCCCGCTCCCACCCAGGGACAAGGCCAGGGTGGGAGACGTCTGACTCGGCCGGGCGGTGACTCTGGACGTCCTCTGGTTACACCAGCTGCCACTCTTTGGAGCTGTCGCTGGCCACACCAGGCCACCTTTCTCATGTCTAATTCAGGTTATGTGCTCCCGGCTCTGGGGCAGGCCAGGGTCTGTTTCTGTTGATGGACATGAGAATGGTCAAGCTCGGGGCAAGGCTCCGAGTCCCCAGGCTTGGCCGTCCGTACCCTGTGCAGACCTGGCCTCCACCCTCCTGGGGGCAGGTCCCTTGGAGACTGAGTGGCCAGCTCCCAGCCCCGCAGCAGTCAGCGTGGGTGGGCAGAGTGGCTGTGCATGGCTGGTCACCGTGATGTGCTCCCCTGGGAGAGGTGGTGGGCACTGCTCCTCCCTGGCATCAGGGATTCCTAGGCCTGGCACCTTGCACCCCATCATGGTGGGGTGACCAAGTGGGGCACACAGCACACTCAGTGAGCTCCCAGACCCCTGGCCTTCTCAGGTGCCAGAGTGCGCCCTGGGATCAGCACAGCCCCTCTGCAGTTACTGTGGGGCTTGCCTCCCTCCAGACCCCAGAGCTCGTTGCCATGAGCACTGCGCTGGGCCCGGGGAGGGCGCGGTCCGTACAAACACCTGTCGTGTGACTGGCGGCCTGGGGCACCCCAGCCCTGACGTTTGTCCACACTCTGACGGGCCTGCGCACCCCTCCACCCAGGGCTGCCTTTTACTCCTTTTGTCCACTGCCTGCCTGGTCTGACCCCCTCGCCCTCCACCTGGGCACATGGGGCTTGGAGACCCGGGGTGGCAAAGCTCAGCGTCCCTGGGGCCCGGCCGGAACCTGGGGTGGACTCCACGGCCTGGGACTGGAAGCATTGCATGCCCTAGCTCTCCCGGCCTGCAGTGCCCGCCGGGGTCACGGTCCTCACACCCACTCACAGGGCTCAGCTGCCTCCTCGGAGCCAGACGCGGGGGGCAGGGTTCCCCGGGAACCCGGCTCACACGTCAAGGCTCTGGGTGTGGAATCAGGGAATCGGTCCCTGGGGCAGCTGCTACTTTATTTCACAAAGGTTGTTTCTTTCTGAACTAATGTGTAATGGATTGTATCGCTTCTCACCAACATTCGTGCATGCTCAGTTGCTCAGTCGTGTCCAACTCTTTGCGACCCCATGAACTGGAGCGCCCCAGGCTCCTCTGTCCGTGGGGATTCTCCAGGCAAGAATGCTGGAGTGGGTTGCCATGTCCTCCTCCAGGGGGTCTTCCTGCCCCAGGGGTGGAACAGCGTCTCTTATCATCTCCTAGACTGGCAGGTGGGTTCTTCACGAAGCTGCAGTGATAGTCATGCTACTGATCATATTGTTTATTCTCAGACTGGTCGCTGGGGCCTCCTCTGTGTCTGGCCTGGGTGAGGGTGGGGGATGGGACCTGAACGAGGCCCCTTCCTGGTCCCGAGGGAGCCACACTCCCTCCCACCTCCACCCAGAGTCAGGGCCGAGAGATGCTGCTTGAGGCTGAAGGGGCTGCTGGAGGAGGGGGCGGCAGCCGTGGCTCCAGGCCGTGTGCCCTTAACCTCTCCTTATAAGAGACCCTGAGTCCGCCACCTGGTTGTCCTCCTGTAGATGTGCTTGGAGGACAGCGTGGGGTCTGACCCCTGAAGGCCTCGGAGGGATCAGGAACTGCGGGATGCCGCATTCCACTGGGAGAGTCCTCCCGCCCCTGCGCTGCCTTAGGGCCCCCTCCTCCCCCTGGGCCCCCACCTTTGGCTCAGACACCAGCGCATGTACCCCGACTGTCCAGTGCCCACCCTGGAGTCGTGACCCTCTTCCAGCCCCCTGGAGACCCCTCCCCATCTGCTGAGAGGGCCACGCAGGTCCTTTGGGCCATGGTCATCAGGTGGGGCAGAGATATCAGGGGACGGGGGTCGGGGTGGTGGTGCTGGCCAGCCTCAGCCCCCCAATAGTGATTCTCAGCCTGGACCCCCACCCCTGGATGGCAGAGCCGGGCACCTGGCGAGTGGGGGTCTCCCACAGTCGTCTGTTCAACGAGAGGAGGCGTCCAGGCCATGAGAGTCCCTCCCGTCCCAGGCACGCTCAGTGAGGACTGTGTTTGCCTTGCCCTGGGGGCACTGCTGGGGGCACCCAGGGCGGGGCTGTTCCCCTGGCGGGCTCGTGGCTCCCCGGGCCTGGGGGCGGGAGGAACCCACCAGATCTGCGGGCCGCTCTCCCACTGTCTCTCCCATGGAAGAGGAGACTTAGGACCGTCCAGACCTCCGGTCCACCTGATCCCTGGCCCCAGAAGGAGCAGCCTTGCTCAGGGTACGCTTGCTGTGCGGGGGCGAGGTCTAACCTCGGCTTGAAGCACCGGCCTCTCACCTGGCCTGCCCGCGCCGTCCACTCCTGGAGGAGGATCTGGCTCCCGGAGGCCCGGCGGCTCCCTGGGGCCCAGCCCTTCGGCTTCTCTGCAGGCTCACGGAGTCCGACCAGCCGACAAGCCGGTCCCCGGGACCCACCTCAGGCTCTGCCTCCTCCTCTGAGGAGAGACGCCCAATCCGGCTACGGGAAGCAGGGCCCTTGGGGGACCAGCTGCATTAGGCCTCTCCCTGCAGGAGCCCGGGCTAATGGGCTGCCCAGGAGGCCCCACAGGAGGGAGGGGGCATGGAGGAGCACCGGTAGCCAGTCCCTCACCCCTCCCGGCCTCTGCAGGGAAGGTTCGGGGTATCGGGCTTTGGGAGGGTCTCTGGCTGGGAGCTCCGGGGTCCGCTGAGAGGCCAGTGCCTCCGAGAGCCAGGAGAGCACGAGGCTTGGCCTGCAGGGTCAGGGCTTGTGGAGCACCTGCATGGAAACTTCTGGATCTCTGAAGCTCCACCCTGCAGGAGGCGGAAATACAGACCCTGGATAGGGAACCCCCAAGAAGGTTTAAGGCCCGGTTCAACCCCAGCTGTCACGTGACTCTGGGTGCCCTCTGTCCCCTCTGGCCGTTCCTCTGTGTGTAACAGGAAGTTACAGAGGCTTCAAGGGATGGTGTGGCAGCGATGTGGGGTGGGGGTGGGGGTGGATTTGCTGGGGGGAAGGGGACAAGAGGATTGATGGGCAGTGACCCCAGCCCTGGCCAGGGCCCCTGCCTCTCACCGGGGATGCACAGATGCCCACCCTGCTCCAGAAGGGGGTCCTGTGTGTTGGGATGGGGGTGCTTGTCAGCATAGCATGTGGGAGCCCCAGACACAGGCCTTCCAGGGTGAGGGAGGCTGTCAGGAGCCAGCCCCACCCCCAGCTCGACATGCACCCTGAGGTGCATCTTGGCGAGTGACTGACTCTCTGTGATGAAGTTCCCTCATTGTGGTACGTGTCCACCTCATAGGACAGTTGGCGCCCGCACGTTGCTGAAAATGCAGTGTCTTCCTAGCAGATGGACCACTTACCATGGTTCCCAGTTGTTCAGTTGCTCAGTCTTGTCTGACTCTGCAACCTCATGGACTGCAGCACTCCAGGCTCCCCTGTCCTTCACCATCTCCCAGAGTTTGCTCAGATTCATGTCCATTGAGTCAGTGATGCCATCTAACCCTCTCATCCTCTGCTGCCCGCTTCTCATTTTGCCTTCAATCTTTCCCAGCATTAGGGTCTTTTCCAATGGGTTGGTTCTTCGCATCAGGTGGCCAAAGGATTGGAGCTTCAGCTTCAGTCCTGATTTCTTTTAGGACTGACTCGTTTGATCGCCTTGCAGTCCAAGGGATTCTCAAGAGTCTTCTCCAACACCACAGTTCAAAAGCATCAATTCTTCAGCACTCAGCCTTCTTTATGGTCCAACTCTCACATCCGTACAAGACTACTGGAAAAAACACAGCTTTGACGATATGGACCTTTGTTGGCAAAGTGACATCTCTGCATTTTGATACACTGTCTAGGCTTGTCATAGCTTTCCTTCCAAGGAGCAAGCAGCAGCCTTTGAAGGACAGATGAGTATTCTGCAGAGAAGGGGTTGCCTGTGAACCCTCATTGGGCTCAGAAAGGATGCATCCATCCACGATGGTGCCCATCCAGTCAGAACTTTCCAGAAGCCCCTTCCTCCCACTGCTCTGAAGTGAGAATTACCACTAAGGAAGAGGCAGGAAGAGGAGAGGCCTGAGGGGAGACGCCCACAGTCCAAGAGGAGACCACCACCCACCAGGTCTGTGATAGCAGACTTGCCGTCTCGTTTCTGAAACCAGACTTTGTTGTTTGCCCAGGGAAGTTGGGGCCTGGCCAAATTTTCCTCCAAAGCTGGGGAAGAACTGACCCCTCTAAGTAAACGTTGAAGAATCGGAGGAGAAACAAGAAGGTGGTTTTTCTGATCACACCCCATGGGTTCTGCTTGTCACCAGTCAGATGGGACCAAGATCCCCCTGGGGGCACCCTTAACCTTGACAGGTGCATGGACAGGAGAGAGAAATTTGACCCCATTTAACTTGTAATAAGGGTGTTGAAAAATCTTCCTCCTAGGAAGTGGGAGTCCTGAATGGAACCGAGTCTTCTCTAGATGATGAGGTATTCCTTGGGAATTCCCAGTGGTTAGGACTCTGAGCTTTCACTGCCAAAGACCCAGGTTTGATCCCAGGTTGGGGAACTAAGATCCCACAAGCCTCATATTGTGCAGAACAAAACAAAACAAAACACAATCCCTTCAATGTGAATCAGTGTTCGATATTGACCACATCGTATACTGAATATCAATGTGTTCAGTGTTCACTCATTCATCCATCAACATGCATTTATGAGGCGCCAGCTGGGCTCCAGGGACCGTGCGCGGTGCTGGGAATCCAGCCTTGAAAAAGCTCCAGGGAACAGATGAGCAAAGAAACAAGAAGATGCTGAGTGCCCTAGGTGGTACAGCGGAGCTCAGGGCGCTACTGCTCTAGAATGTACTGCGGGAAGCCCTCCCCTCTCGGTGGTCTGTGCTGAGATCTTAATGGTGCGATGGAGCCAATTATACCGACCTCAGGGTTGGGGAAGAAAGTTCCATGCCAAGAAAATGGCAGATTGAAAGCTCTGGGTCAGAAGTGCTCTGGGTGTGTTTGAGCAGCAGGATGATGCAAGGCGGGAGGGGAAGAGAGAGGTGTGATAACGGCCGGAATGGGTCAGGCAGCTCTCGGCGCGGCTCCAGCTGGGTAGCTTTCTGGGTAAGGGGGCGAGGCCTCGCTCCAGTGACCCCCCCATACCCCAGCAGCAGGGTGTGCTTCCTGGGCACCTGTTCATATGGGCTTGTTTTTATGAAAACTTGAGCTCTCACCCACGTACCATAAAATTCACCCCTAAAAGCGTGACAGTTCAGTAGCTTTTGAGTCAGTTCCCAGAGTTGTGCGACCACACCATCTGATTTCAGAGTACTTCATCACCCCCAGAACAAGCCCCTATCCAATAGCAACACCCACCGGCCCCCCTCCTTGTCTTAGGGAAGTGCCCGTACTGGACATTTCATGCGCCCTGAGAATGCTGTCTTCAAGGGCCATCCCCGCTGTAGCCTGTGTCAGAGGGTCATTCCCTTTTTGGGGGGCGGCTGTGCCGGGTCTTCACTGCTCCGTGGGCTTTCCTCTAGCTGTAGCGAGCAGGGACTACTCTGGTTGCAGCGCTTGGGCTTCTCACTGCAGTAGCTCCTCTTGTGGAGCACGCGTTCTAGGGCCCTTGGGCTCAGCAGTTGTGGCTCCCGGGTTCTGGAGCACAGGGTCAGTAGTTATGGTGCTCCAGCTTAGTTGCTCTGTGGCAGGAGGGAGCTTCAGAGATCAGGGATGAAACCCATGTCTCCTGCATTGGCAGGTGGATTCTCTCCCACTGAGCCACTAGGGAAGCCCCAGAGCGGCATTCCTTCTTCATGGCTGAGTAATATTCCACAGTGTGGCTGGACCACAGATTATCCATAATCTGCTGGTGCACACTGGTTGTAAAGACTGTGTTATGGGTTCATGAATCACACATATGTAGTGTGGCTCTTATGAAGCTTGCTGCTATGAATATCCATGCATGAGTTTTTGTGTGAACGTGTGTTTTCAGTTCTCTCCGGTGGGAGATGAATCTTGAGCTGAACTTGACTCCTCCTCCTTCCCCCGTTTTATCTCCCCTCTGTTGTCCTTGGAATCCACCAAGAGTCTTTGCTTGCCTCACTCTGAGGAGTGGGAAGGGCAGTTCCCTTATGAATAAGGGAATGGTGCCTGCTCTCCCCACTGGGAGACCTCCCGGGGCGTGGGCTTCTTAACCCAGGGCTATTCGGTTTGCCTGCCTCATCCCTCCAGGGCACCATGATGGGGGGGTGGGCAGACTCGGAGGCCAAGGGGAGTGGACCGGGAGACAATGCCTGGCTTTACCCTGAAGCTCTCCCTGGAGACCCAAGTTCTCAATGCACAGGAGCCACCCTCCCTGGGAGCATCCAGAGGAGATGGCTGTGCTCCCCTCAGAGGTACCCAGATGGGCTGTGGGTGCTGCCCAGCTCTCCTGGGCTGGGGATGGCATTGCCCCTCGGCCACACACGAGTCTCGTCTCTGCCTGACCTCTCACCCTCCAGGCCTTGGGGGCTCACTCCCGTCCATCCAGGCCACTCCCTGGACCTCCGACTATTATTCTGTTTCTTTTCTCATGTTACATTTTTATGATGGAATTTTAAAGCCATATTCTATAGAGAGACGAGTGTAGCAAACCCTCAAGTTCCTGTCTCCCAGGTTCAACAGTTGTCACCGTTCTGCTGTTTTTGTTTAATCCGTCCCAGCATCCTCCTTTAGTCTTTTCTTCTGGAATGTTTTAAAGTAAATCCCAGGTATTGTATCATTTCACTCCTAAATACGAAGATGTTTTTATGTGCCTCTCAGTGCAGCGTCACAGCCAACAGAACAAATGCCAGTTCCTTCCCAGCACCCAACCCCCTGCTTCTCTGCCTGGTCCCGCCGCCCTTGGGGATGGAGCTGGGACCCCAGCAAGGCCCACCCTCCTCTTCGCCTGCCGGCTGCTCTCACTCTGCTCCTCTCCAAGTGGTTTTCACAGCCTCTGAGCATCCTTGCCTGGATCCATTATTTCATTAGGAGCTGCACATGGATGATGTCTTAATCTGGTCACTCTGAAGCTCTGCTTCCCAGTAAACAAGAACTCCCTGCATCATCTAAAATGTGGTGCTTACACTCTGTTGGCAGAAAGTGAAGAGGAACTAAAGAGCCTCTTGATGAGGGTGAAAGAAGAGAGTGAAAAAGCTGGCTTGAAACTCACCATTCAAAACACTAAGATCATAACATCCAGTCCCATCACTTTTTGAGAAATAGATGGGGAGAAAGTGGAAACAGTGACAGATTTTCTTTTCTTGGACAGAAAATTCCTGTAGATGGTGACTGTAGCTATGAAATTTAAAAGATGCTTCCTCCTTGGAAGAAAAGCTATGACAAACCTAGACAGTATATTAAAAAGCAGAGACATTGCTTTGACCACACCAGTCAATCCTCAAGGAAATCAACCCTGAATATTCATTGGAAGGACTGAAGCTGAAGCTGAAGCTCCAATACTTTGGTCACCTGATGGGAAGAGCCGACTCATTGGAAAAGACCCTAATGCTGGGAAAGATTGACAGCAGGAGAAGAGGGCAGCAGAGGAAAAGATGGTTAGACAGCATCACCGACTCAATGGACATGAATCTGAGCAAACTCTGGGAGACAGTGGAGGACAGAGGAACCTGTCCATGGGGTCGCAAAGAGTTGGACACCAGTTAGCAACTGAACAACAGCAACAGAAAAGCTGGTATAAATGCTCACTCTTTCCATTTCCTCATCAGTTTTCAGATAAATGAGTTTGTCATACCAACCTCCAGATGTGAGCAGGGAAGCATATGGCTGGGTTTTCATAAGAGACTCAGGAATTCACCCATTTCTGACGTACTTCATCTGATCCTTGGACTGGCCAGTGGGACCCTCCCAAGATGTTCCTAACATCTTATGTAGGGTATAAACTTTTGGGGCTGAATTTTGGGGACTTACATTTTTTTTTAATCCAAAAGATCCCCACCTTGCAAATTAAAAGCTTGGGCATCACATTTGCTACAAGAGCCGACTTCAAAATGGAATTGCGGTCCTGGCTTTGGGCCCCTCCCCTGAGGACAGAGCTCCAGGCTGGGGCCCCGAGGGGCACTGAGATGAGCAGGGGAGACCTGTCAAACCGTCAGGTGTCCCGGGGTCCTGTCATCTTCTTGGGCCTCACGGTGCCCTGTGACAGGTGATGAGCCCTCTGTGGGCCCCGGTGTTGGACCCTCCTGGAGCTGAAGTCCTGAGGCTGGTCCTGATGTTGGTCATCACAGGTGAGGATGGGCCTGAATGGAGCTGCAGAAGGACAGGGTGGGCTGGCCTGGAGGGCGGGAGGAGCCCCCCTGGGTGGGTGACCAGAGCCCCCACGAACTGCCGTGTCACCTGGCCTTGAACTGAGAGAGGGCAGAGAATGACGGGGACCTCGGGGCATGGGTACCCAGCCTTGTTTCCTGCCCCCACGGGAAGCCCACGAAGCCCCTCCTGCCTCAGTTTCCTCATCTGTAACACTGGTAATATGACTTCTCACTCTGGGGGCCGAGGATTCGCCTGCTAACCAAGCTCAAGTTTGGAGCCCAGTCAGTCACAGCCCACGTGGCACTGGCTGTCAGGGACAATGATCACCTATCGGTGATCTAGAAGAAGCTGTAACTAGAGTCTTTGCAGATGTAACCAAGCAGAGATGAGATCATCAGGGTGGGCCCTAATCCAACATGCCTGGTGTCTCATTGTCACTCATGCCGGGGGACCCAGGGTGACGGTGGCCTGGGTGTGACTCAGGCTGGGGAACTTAACGTGCCAGAAGATGGCTTTGGCCAGCATCCTTGGGAGGCTCCTGCACTGGGGCAAGTGTCTCCAGTGCCCAGATGTGGCCGTGGGAGGGGAGGCGGTCAGTGTGGGGTCACCTTGGTTCCATCTAGCCTGGCTGCTTGGCAGAGGGAGGCTGGAGGCGAGGGAGGGGTCTCGGACACAGCGTCATCCACTCAGGAAGGTCTTGGGGACACAGAGTCTGTGGTCCTTGTCCTCAGGCTTGTTGGGAGGGGAGAAGGGCCAGCCTTGGGGTTCAAAGCCTGAGTCTGGGCCAAGCCAGTCATCACAGGCTGCTGTGAAAACCATCGCCAGGCCCAGGCAGCCTCAGGATCCCCCACGGTCCTGCTCAGTGTCACAACTGCCTTAGGGAGGCCCACCAGGTGGAAGGGATTCTGTGTCCATTGTTTGCACTAGTGAAGTCTCTGTGCTCCATCAACTCCCTGTGATCCCATGGACTGTAGCCCACAAGGCACCTCTGTCCATGGGATTCTCTGGCAAGAATGCTGGAGATCTTCCCAACCCAGGAATCGAACCCATGTCTTTTAAGGTCTCCTGCATTGGCAGGTGAGTTCTTTACCACTAGGGCCACCTGGGAAAAGTGTTAATTGCTCAGTTGTGTCTGACTCTTCCCGACTCCACTGACTATAATCTGTCAGGCTCCTTGTCCATGGGATTCTCCAGGCAAGAATACTGGAGTGGTTTGCCATTTCTTCCTCCGAGGAACCTTCCTGACCCAGGAATTGAAACCACGCCTCCTGCAGCTCCTACACTGCAGGTGACTTCTTTTACCGCTGAGCTACAGTAGCAAGGTCTTTTTAAAAGGAGGACAAAAATTGCCCCAAGTCAGCTTTTATTTTAATTTTTCACAAATAGGTTTTTTTCCCACCTGTTTTTTTTCCCACTAAGATGGATGAAAGAAAAATGCATTTTTTTAATTTTGCATTTTTCCTTTTGAATAGAAGTTTATTGCATCCTCAGGATGGAAACGAACAGGTAGGGGAGGGATCCAGGCTGGCACGTCCCACACATGGGTGCCCTGGATGGGACAGCTGGTCCTCAGGGATGTGGTGAGTGGCAGGTTGTCTCCGTGGGTAGAAGAGATGCTGACAGAGGTCAAGGGAGCGGGCTGGGGTCACCCAAGGGGAACGTGGCTGGTCCAGCCTTGGACCCAGGACTGTGACGCCCCCCTCCAAGTCCTCTTGCCTACTGCCAGCTGCAGCATCCTGTCCTTTGGGGGAGGGGACCCATTCCACCCATGAGCTGGAACCTAGAGCCTCAGCTGCTGCCCTTGTCCTGGGATCCCCGGGCAGGGCCAGCTTGGGGGCAGTTTCCTGATGCTCCTGGAAGTCCTATCACTAGGATCAGAATCCATGTCCTCCAAGAGGCAGGAAGAAGACCTCAAAAGTTCAATGTGCAGAGCTGAGAGGCAGAGGGAGGCGGGCTGTCCTGGGCCACAGCCTCACCAGCTCCTGAACAGGGGAGGGCGGGATTTACGAGCAGGGGTCCCTGTGTCCAAGACAGCTGCCCACCGAGCCCTCAAGAACATCATAAGCTGAAGCCTAGGGCATGTGGCTGGGCTGGCAGAGGCCATGGGCTCCTGTTTGTGGATATTTTCAGTTTTCAAAATCCCTTCTAAGCCGGGTTCCAGAGTGCAGAGACCAGAACCTGGAGTTGGAGCCCTGGGACCTTGCGCCAGTCCTGCCTGGGGTCTAACCTTGGTTGGTGACCTTTCATCGTCTTTCCCTGGGTTTGACTGTCACTCCCTTTGTTCCATCACATCTCATGAGAATCGGTGTTTGAGGTCGTACTGTGAAGGGTACTGGGAGGCGAGACAGCATCTGCTCAAGGTGCCTGGTCCTTCTCTTGCTTAAATGCTGGCCAGTCCTTAGGGGTGGAGCTGGAGGAGGCAGACTCATGGCCCCAAAGAAGTCCATGTCTGTTATGGAATGAATTATGTCCTCCCAAAGAAGGCCTGGCGGAGTCTTAACCCCAGGACCTCAAATTGCGACCTTATTTGGACTAGAGTCTGCAGACATGACCGAGTGAAGATGAGATCATCAGGGTGGGCCCTAATCCAACACGCCTGGTCTCTCTATAAGAAGAGAAAGTCTGGACACACGTACACGGAGGAAGACGACGTGGAGGCAGAGGATTCATGTGGTAGGCCTGCAACCACGGAATTCCGACGTCTGCAGGGACCACTGCAGGCTGAGAGGACGCTGTCCTAGCACCTGCAGAGTGGACACGGCCTTGCCACCGCCTGACCTCGGACTTCCGGCCCCCAGAGCTGTGAGACGGTTGGTGTCTCCTGTCTTTAAGCACCCCAGTTTGTGGTGCTTTGTTATGGCACCCCGGGGAAATGAATACAGAGTCCTGATTCTCAGGCCCGGGGATGTTACCTTACACCGTGAAAGGGACTCTGCAGGTGTTGCGGAGTCCTGTCCCCAGGCGACAGGTATGAGCTGACACCAAGGCCACAGAAGTGGAGCCTGGAGCCAAGGTCACCTTCGAAGCCGACCAAGCCCCTTTGTAACCATTGCCAAAAGCCCTCCACCCCGGTCATCACTAGCAGCCATCCTGACCCCAAATTAGGCAAAAATGCCCATCTCAGTAGTCACCTTACAACGCCCTAGAAAGTGAACGTTGAAAGTGTCAGTCACTCCGTCATGTCCAACTCTTCTGTGACCCCATGGAGTGTAGCCCGCCAGGCTCCTCTGTCCATGGGATTTCCCAGGCAAGAATGGCGGAGCCGGTTGCCATTTCCTTCTCCAGGGGATCCTCCTGACCCAGGGATCAAACCTGGGTCTCCTGCACTGCAGGAAGATTCTTTACTGGCTAAGCCACCTCTCTGATATTTATAGCACCCTAACCAACCACTTAATGCCAACCTTTCAGCAGGAATTTTCTTTCTCTTGAGGCCAGAAAAATTGGCTACTAACCCATGAAAATTGTTGACTCTCCCTGGTCTGTCAGGAGGTCAGCGGGCTACATTCGCAGTTCCTTTATTATCTCTGCTCCCTGCCCTTAGTAAACTCACTTCCTTCTGAAATACTCAGTGTTAGGAGTTACTTTCCAACCCGTGTTCTGACTGCCACAACAGGTGTGATTAAATTAAGGGTCGTGAGGGACTTCCTTAGTGGTCCAGTGGCTAAGACTCTGAGTTCCCAATGCAGGGGGCCTGGGTTTGATTCCTGGCCAGGGAACTAGATCCAGCTTGCCGCAACTAGAGATCCTGCATGCAGAGACTAAGACCCAGCGCAACCAAATAAATAAATATTGAAAAAAAATTAAAAGTCATGAGATGGAGACACCAGGATGGGCCTCAAGTGTAACCAGGGCTTCCCTGGTGGCTCAGATGGTAAAGAATCTGCCTGCAATGTAGTCGACCCAGATTCGATCCCTGGGTCAGGAAGATTCCCCTGGAGGAGGGAATGGCAGCCCACTCCAGTATTTCTGCCTGGAGAATCCCATGGACAGAGGAGCCTGGCGGGCTGCAGTCCATGGGGTCGCAAAGAGTTGGACACGATTGAGCCACTAACAGTGTCACTTTCAAATGTAACCACAAGGATCCTTAAAAGAAGGAAGCCAGAGGGTCAGAGTTGGAGGGCATGTGATGCCAGAAGCAGAGGATGATGGGATGGTGCAGGGTCACAGGTCAGGCGTCCAGAAGCCGGAATACGCAAGGCAGTGGCTATCCCCCTGGGACCTCCAGAGGGCACACAGATGTTGACTTTAGCCCCCATTCAGATATCTGACATCCGGAATCACGAGATGATGAATGTGAGTTGTTCAGAGCTACGAAGTTTGTGGTTATTCGTTGCAGCAGCTACCGGAGAACGGAGTGGTCAGTACCCTGGTACAGCTGGCTGGTGGGTGGCTGAGCACCCTGTGTGGGTTCTCCTGGTCGTGGCCCCCGGCTGGAGAAGCGGCAAGTGGGAGGGCGGGAAGCACGCTGACCCCAGCTGGTGGCAAAGGTAGGAGTGCTGGGCATTGGTGAGGAGTGCGGAGAAGGAAGGGCTGGGCCTTCTGATGACACGGTACCGGTAATTGGGATACTTGGCGACCCAGGGGCTCCCATTAACCTCAGTCACTGTAGGGAAATCAGTTAATTTTTCCTGCTCAGGACGAATTCCTTTTTCCTCTGAGAAGACCACCTAGGTTTCCCCTTACCCCTGTGTTTCAGGTGGGTTCATAAGTTGACATGTGTCCCGGGCCAGCCACAGCCCATTGTACCTCCTGCCCAAGCCTGTGTTTTCAGGAGTGGGCACTGACTCAAGCTAGCCCAGGTCCACTGTTTTCCTGGGGCACTGGGAAACTGTTTGGTCCTCAGGAGGAAGTAGATAGAGACTAGACAGGCTGCAGGCAGGCTTACCCACACACCTGGAGTCGGCCTAAAAAGGAGTCCATAAAAGAAGTCAAAGGTGAAGGACCAGGAGAAACAGATTTCTGATCATGCCTAGATCCAGCCATGCCTGAAGCTTGGAAGATTTGCCCTGCATGTTTTGATTGTAAGTGCCCACGAGCCTCTGGAAGGAGTGAGTTTGATCTAGTTTACACGGGTCCTACCACTGGGAACTGAAAGATTCCTAGGTGATGCAGAAACCACTCCTCAGCATTGGAATTCTCCGTATGGCCAGCCTGACATATGAGGTTGGTGGGGTCTGTGTGGACCACGGGCAAGGAGCATCTCCTAATGCCCAGTGGACAGCAGCGGTCTTTGATACCAGGTGGCAAGGGGTTGTGAAAACTTTTTTGTCTCACCCTACTTGTGTGTTTTGCTCACACTGTATGTGGACTGGGGATGGAGCCTGGGTGGGTGGCTGTGACAATAGGAAATCATTGTCTCCCAGTCTGGGAAACCAGAAGCCCGAGATCAGGGTGCCAGTGGGGCTGGATCCCTCCTGAAGCCTCTCTTCTGGGCGTGTGGCCGGGCGTCTCCCCCCCGTGTCCTCACAGGGTCATCCTTCTGTGTGTATCTGTGTCCTGACCTCCTCTTCTTATAAGGACATCGATCCTGTGGAGTTGGAGCCCCACTCCTAATGACGTCGCTTCACCTTAACTTCCTCTTAGGAGACCCTAACCCCAAATACAATTCCATCCCAAACTGTTCGGGGTCAGGACTTTGACACACAGATTGTGCGGGGCACACAGTTCAGCTCATCACAGAGCCTTGGAAGAAGGGATAGAAAAGGTCCGGATTTCAGAGGCTCCTGGGGCTCTGGAGTAAAGTGTCAGACGATTGAAACCAGGATCCTGGAGGCTGAATTATCTGAAAACGGGAATCATACAGCTATGCAGAGAGAGGTCCTGCCTGCCAGGGGTTAGCGGCAGGGCGACCGAGAGTCACGTGATCAGAGCCCGTGGGGAGCACTGACTCCTGTTCCAGGTGTGTGTGTGTGTGCATGTGTGTGTGAGCGTGCACACATGCGCTCAGTCTCTCAGTCGTGTCCAACTCTTTGCAACCCATGGACTGTAGCCCCCCGGGTTCTTCTGTCCATGGGATTTCCCAGGCACGAATCCTTGAGTGGGTTGTCTTTCTCTTCTGCAGATCTTCCCGACCCAGGAATCAAACCCATGTCTCCCGCACACAGGCCGGGGTCCTGCCATATCACCCAGACGGCGGGGAGGTGGCCCCGTGGCGCGGGTTTCCAGCTCTGTGTTCCCGGGGCGAACGCTCCAGCCGCTGCGCGGAGTCTTCCTGTGAGAGGACAGATGCACTCGTGTCTTAGTTGCAGTGAACTTACAGGATGGTCTTGGCTGTCAAGACTCTTTCTCCGTCCCTTCTGCGGTTGCCTGGGCAGCACATCCATGGTGGTTTGGACGGTTTATCGCATTCCTCGGCGCTCCCAGGAAGGTCAGGCTCAGTTCAGTCTCCCGCTGGGTCCCACCCCAGAATGTCACACCATGCAGCGGAATGTCCCACGGATGCGGCCAGGCAGCTGAGGGCTGGGGGTTGGAGGGAATCAATCACTGCCTGCGGTGTCATCGGAAGGCCCACAGTTTGGCTTTGATTGATCGGAACCACGGAGATGCTGGAATGCATGCGCTGCACGGGGCAAGTGTGCATTTCAGGGAGTTGGCGGCTGGCCTGACCCCAAGCCAGGCCAACCAGCATCTGTGAGCTCTCGCTCCCAAAGACAAGCCCCGGGGGGCTTCAGGGGGAATTCCAACCTCACATCTGGCTCCCCGTGAGTGTAATATCCTTTAGATTCAGAGAGTCAGCGGATTCCATCCCCTTGGTTAGTTTGGGAAAAGGTGCAGGAAAGACCAGAATCCAATTTATCCAACAGGAGTCCATTCCAGGAGTTTTATGGGAAACACTGCAGAAAAGGCTTTCTCCCCCCTGGGGTGATGAGCAGGTGGGATGGAGGTCTGAGAGGTTGGGGCCCACTCTGCCAGCATCAGGGAGACCCCACCCCAGGGTGAAGTTCACAGCAGTTATCAGAGCCAATTAGAGAAACAAGTTCTCAGCGACACCTGGATCCACCTACACTTGCAGTCATAACATTTTGGGGGGAGTTTTCAGTTACAAGAGCTAACAAATTCCTTTTCCCTTTTATCCAGCTTAACTTCAGTTTCATTCACTTGCTGCCTAAAGCATCTTCATTTATGCAGTTACCCCAATGACAAGGATACACATTTATTCAGATAGTTCGGTTAGGATGGTCATCATCAACCCTGTCTGACTTAAGGGGAAAAGAGAAAAAAGAAAGATGCTGATTAGAAGCAGGTTAGGGAGCCAAGGAATTGACTGGTGCCCAGAGACGGGGCTGGAACGATACAGGAGCCACTTCGGGGTCGGAATTGGCCGAGCTGGGGACACCTCTCTGACTTGTATGTGGAATCTAGAAAAACCACACTCATAGAAGCAGAGAGTAGGGGACTGGCCTGGTGGTCCAGTGGTTAAGACTCCAGTGTAGGGGAGTGGGTTCAATCCCTGGTTGGGGAACTAAGATCCCACACGCCATGGCCAAAAAAATAAACAGAAATTTAAAAAAGAAAGAAAAGAAGCAGAGAGTAGAATGGTGGTTGCCAGGGTCTGGGGATGGGGAAATGGGGGAAAATTTTTCTGTCATAGATGAATAAGTTCTGGGAATCCGCTGCCCAGCACGGGGACTGGAGTTAACGACATCATCTTGCATGAGAGTGGATATCACGTATGGCCACCACACACACCGTGCAATCGGGACGTGAGTGTGTAAGTTCATTGCAGTAATCATTCCACAGCGTGTGCCTGTGTTAAGTAAATCACCACGCTGCACACCTTGAAAAAAGAAAAATCACATCGTGCAACCTGAAGGAAAAAAAAAGCCCGGGAGGCCGCTCCTACACGGGAGTCTTGGTTCACTAGAAAGGGGACTGGGTAAGGGGCAACCCCGCAGAGCAAGCGCATTGGCACACACCCTTCCCTTCACGCCCAGCATCTTGGAATGTCCAGGCACTGCCTTCTCCCTGGGCGTCTCATGTCCTTCTGGGTCCTCTCTGGGGCCATGGCGGGGCAGGGTGGGGCTCCCACACCAGATGTCCTCCTGCTTTCTGCGGTCTTCGGGTCCCTCCGTCTGCATTAACGTGAGGACTCTGACATCTGAGCCTCCAACCTGGGTGAGTTTCAGACTCAAGTTAACGGTCCTCAGGCTCCCGGGATGTGGTCTCACCTGGTGTGGTTTTTGTAAACACACGCTTATCGACCCGTTCCACTTGGGCTTAAGTAACTTTGCACCCTGGACCCTAATGCATGTCCCAAACCCATTCCCACAAAAGTCACCCAGACGTTTTCTCATTTGGGGTATGGAATTCCTGCTTTTCTCTCCACCCACCCTGGCTTGGGTGGGACCTCGTTCAATATAAGGAGGACTAGGCGGGTGAGGCTCCCTGGGGTCGTCAGCAGCTCCTCGAGGAAGGGTGGGGTGGCCTCAGACAGAAGAAGGGGGAGCCTTGCAGCAAGAGAAGCTGTGGGTGGTTCTGGGGAGCTTGGCTCTTCAGGGTCAGGATATGCCCTGTGTCTTCCGGAACCTTCTCAATATCTCTTTTTCCACGGCCAGATGTGCAGCCTCTTAGAAGCAATGCCTGGCTCACGGTAAATGATCATAAATGTTTGTCGAACGGATAACAGACCTGCGAAGTTGTGAATTCAACAGATGTTTCAATTCAGCAAATTGCAGAAGCATATTGAGTTCTGTTTGGTTTGTTTGTTTTCCAAATCTGTCTTAGCCTCCAGGCTACTAAATTCTTTTTTATTTTTTAGCATTGGCATGGAAAGGACCTGAGTTTCAGTCCAGATTTCAAAACAAGAAATTAGGGATTTGAGTCGACTTAAGGTACCCAGTGCTGTTAGAGGCAGCCTCCCAGCACCCTCTGCTCCCAGAACCCTAGCGGCAGTCCTAGGGCCCAGCCCACTCTTCAAGAGTCTCCTCCCACTTTACGCGGCCCCGCCCACTCCTCAAGAGTCCCCTCCCATTTTGTGGGGCCCCGCCCACTCTTCAAGAGGCTCCTCCCACTGTGTGGGGCTCCCCCCACTCTTCTCATGGGGCTCCTCCTACTCTTTGTGCTTATTCATGGCAATAGTTCTGTGGTCACCCCTCAGGCTGTCCTACCTGGACCAGGGGTCCTGCTGACCATCCCAGAAACTGAATGGGAATTCCTCTGCTTTCTATCCAGGGGCAAATTTTGTGGGGCCCAAAGTTTATTGATAAAAAGGGGCACTCTTTAAGAAAAAACTACAAAACTATAACAGCAAAATTCGATTCAAGGAGCATTTGTTTAGGAGAAAAGAAATCACAACAAATCACCGATTTTGAAAAGCTGTCAAGTACCACATATAATACCAAACAGAGGAAAACATCTGCAATGTTTTTTTCCTATCTTTTTTGGCTGCACACTCTTTGATAGCCTTTTCATGATTATTTTCCATAGAGAGAGCTGAAAGATAACTTAATCTTTTTTTTTTTTTTTTTAGCATGGTTGGTCAACATTTATTTTTAGTTTGAAAATGTTTCTTGGGACTTCCCTGGTGGTCCAGTGGTTAAGAATCCACTTTCAAATTCAGGGGACGTGGGTTTGATCCCTGGCCAAGGAGTTAAGATCTCACATGCCACGGGGGATACTGAGACTGCACGCTGAAACTATGACCTGATACACCCAAATAAGTAAATATTTTTAAAATGTTTCTTAGCCTCGCAGTTCATTATTGGTAATGTCCTATACGCTCTCAGGATTGTTATCAAATGTGGGAAAATCTCTACCAAGTTTTTTTCCATACACGAGTGATAAGATTTCAAGGGCATTTCACATTTTCCTTTATGATGATTGATCTGAAAGTCTTTCAGTTGATGACACTTGTGAACTATTTTGTTGTTAGTGTCCTTGCTGTTGTGGTGATGTATGAGTTTACATGGCCTTCAACGATGCCAAATCAGCATGAAAGGTAACTATTTCCCGACGCGTTCTTTCTTAAAAATTATTTTATTTTATTGGAGTATAGCTGCTTGGCTTTCCTGGTAGCCTAGATGGTAAAGAATCTGCCCTCCATGCAGGAGACTTGGGTTCGATCCCTGTGTTGGGAGGATCCCCTGGTAAAGGGAGTGGCAACTCACTCCAATATTCTTGCCTGAAAAGCTCCCTAGACAGAGGAGCCTGGCGGGCTACAGTCCATGGGGCTGCAAAGAGTCAGACGTGACCGAGTGACTTTCACTTTCACTTCGTGGTTGCTTGGCATTGTTAGTTTCTGCTGTAGAGCAACGTGAGTCAGCTGTATGTATGCACACAGCCCCTCTCTTTTTGGATTTCCCTCCTATTTAGGTCACCACAGAGCACTGAGCAGAGTTCCCTGAGCTGTAGAGCGGTTCTCCTTAGTCACCTGTTTTACACATAGTAGGGTACATTTATGTCAGTCCCAGTCCCCCAGTTCATCCCACACACACCTTCCCTCCCTAGTTCCATACGTTCGTTCTCTACATCTGTATTTCTATTTCTGCTCCCAATGTGTTTTTAAGACAGTCCTCTTCATCAACCAGGTTATCACAATCCAAGAGCTTACTAATTTCTTCCATTCTGAAATGATTTCTTCCTCTTACTGAATTACTTTTAGTTATAATTCAGCTATCAATTTCAAACTAACTTCTATCTGCTTCATTATTTATCTTTATCCTTTGCTCCATAGTTCATTATGTTGGGGCTTCCCTGGTGGCTCACAGTAAAGAATCTGCCTGCAATGCAGGAGCCCTGTATTTGATCCCTGGGTTGGGAAGATCCCCTGGAGAAGGGAATGACTGCCCACTCCAGTATTCTTGCCTAGAGAATTCCACGGACAGAGGAGCCTGGTGGGCTATACCCCTTGGGATGGTAATGAGTCAGACACCACTGAGCAACTAACACTTTCACTATTTTTCATTACTTTTAGTATGAACTTAAAGAAGGTCCCTTTCATATCTATTTAAGCCATGAGTTTATAATTTTTCACTCTTTTTTTTTTTTTTTGCGTGGGGGTGTAAATGTTCCAAATTTGAACAACCTTTTTTTTTTCTTTTGTCATTTACAATTTGTTTTTTTCTCTCCTTCCTTGACCAGTCTACAAAAATACATCTTGGAGTTTTGAAAATGTCACCATCCTGTGATGTCAGGCTTGAACAGCTTTGTGATGGGAGCTCATCTCGCTATGGTGGCCCTTTAAGAGGAAAAGCCAGGCTGAGTCTGTGTTGAAATATTCCATTTACAGGGTGAACTCGGAAAGAACACCTATAACCGCTGGAAACACTGCAGAAGTCAGCAGCTGCGTAGGCCAGTGTTTCAACTCTGATGGGATCTAGGAGGCTTGATAGCCGTTTGCCACATTTCAGCATCCCTGAGAACAGATTCTTCCACTTAAAATGCTATGTATCTGATAATTGAGTCCCCATCGCCTGCCTCCTGGCTGTGCATTTCTCCTCCATCACCTAGACTGTCATGTCCTGACCTGGGTAAACCCATTAATCAGACTCGGGAACCATCGTGACATAAAAGCGACCATGCACTAGGTAAATGTACATGCTTGTGTGCTGAGTTGCTTCAGTCGTGTCCGACTCTTTGCGACCCTGTGGACTGTTGCTCACCAGGCTCCTCTGTCCATGGGATTTCTCCAGACAAGAATACGGGAGTGGGTAGTCATTCTCTTCTCTAGGGGATCTTCCCTGTGCAAGAATTGAACCCTCTTCTCCTGCATTGCAGACAGATTCTTCACCCTCTGAGCCACCAGTTTGCCTAAATGTCGATCAATGGCCACTCCAATGCCACGCCATGAAGAGGAGAGAGACAAGGAAAGGTGGCAGTAGGGGCAACCAGACCTGGTCAACATGCATACATCACCCTGTGAATTCCATGAACGTATGACCTCTTGGCACAGGACGGGGCCGCCTCCAGGGACTTACGTGGAGCCCATGCACGGGGAAGCTTTGGGGCTCGGGCTTTATCAGCCTCACCCCTTCAGCTAGGTCTCGGTTCTCATTGTCCTGCATTATCCACCGGAGGATCTACTGCCTCTCTGACAGGAGTTCTTGGGTAAGTTAGTGCTCCTTGGTGCAGGTAACAAAAATCCTCCTGTGGCCAGGCAATCAAGGAAATTAACTGGAAAGAGATCAGAGAGCTCGCACAATCAACACCCAGACTGAAGAACCAGCTCGAAAACAGGGCAGGCAGGGGGCAAGATCTAAGTTAAATGTCAGGTTGCTGCTGTGGGAATGGATGACTTCCAAATGCTTCTCCTGCCCCCGTCGCGATGCCATGCCCTGGGATTGAGGGACCTGGCCAGTGCAGGTGTTGGAACCAGCCCTCAGAGGCTCTGGGATGGTGAGGACCTAAGGGGAGGAGACTCAGGGAACTCCTGCAGTCTCTGGAGCGGAGATCTCCTTGATTAACCAAGGCATCCTGCCAGGAGGGACAGTAGGAAATTGCAGGGTCCTAGGAACCAGACTCGAAGGTGGGTGCACCCCTTCCCGATCGTCCAGAATATCCGGCATGTGAAAACAGTGACCACTTACTGAGTCCTCGCAGTGAGCCACATACAGCTGAACACGGCACAGTCATCTCAGTGAACCCTCGTGAACCCGTGAGACAGGCACTAGTATCGTCTCCACTTCAAGGACGCCAACAGGGAGAATTAGAGTGACTTCATGATTTGACTGGGCCTCCCTGGTGGCTCAGATGGTGAAGAATCTGACTACAGTGTGGGAGACCTGGGTTCAATCCCTGGGTTGGGAAGATCCCCTGGAGGGGGAAATGGCAACCCACTTCAGTATTCTTGCCTGGAGACTCCCCATGGACAGAGGAACCTGTGGGGTCGCAAAGAGTCAGACATGACTGAGCGACTAAGCACATAATTCGACCAGTGTGCACAGCCTGTGTGTGACGGGGGCCGATGCATCCCCCACTCTGCCCGTGTGACCCTGAGTTCTTGTTCTTGGACATTCTATAACATTTTCTGTAGGGAAAATAGAAAAAGAACTTGTGTTTTTCTCATGATCAGATTTATTTTACAGTATCAGTAGCTGGGATGCACACCGCATGCAAGTTCACACGAACATTTTGGCAGTGTGTACTTTTGCTCCATAATTGTATCTACAAGGACAGGATGTCTCAGAAACTCCTTTGTAGCACGTCTCCTCTAGAGAGAAATGTATAGCATATTTTACAAGGATGATATGCGCTGCAATTTCAAGCAGATTTCTTGATGAGGGTTGTTCTGACCAGGCATTCATGAGAACGGGAACTCCCCATAGACTAGCTTCTGGTTATGTGTATTTCAAACCTATTTCTTCTTCACCAGCCGCTACCCACTCACTTCCAGCCACGTTCAGATGTCCTTACAACTCTGGGCCTGCATTTTTCTCCATGATACCAGTCAAGCTGGCACAGAGGGCAGTGGCAATACCCCTGAAAGGCATTCCTTTGCTGAGACGACTGGCACGGACCCAACTACATGTAGAAGTGGGGACTGTGAACCTCATACATTCCCATGAGGTCCAAACTGCAGGTGCCCCCAGCCCAACCTTTCCTTGGGCAGGTCCCCTGGTACCTGCAGCCATGCCAGCCTCATGTGGCCTGAAGTGGCAAATCATGGAGGAAGAGCTGGCCTAGAGAGAGCCTGTGGTCTTAACTGGTGTAGAACATAGTGAATTTTACCGAAATATAATGGTGTGAACAATTTCTAGGGCTCCTCTTCTTCCACATTCAGCTGGGGAGCCCTGTGGTGGCCACTTACTCTGAGAGGTGAGGTCACCTTCATCACCAGCCATCTGCTTTGGATGGGCCATCTGGTCCCTGTCCAGGTCAGAGGAGGCGTGCATGGAGCATGTGGTTGGTGTCAAAGATAAAGGTTGAATTGTAGCCTTCCTTCCTTTCTTCTCTCTTTTTTTTTTTTGGCTTAATGGTATGTGGGATCTTAGTTCCCTGACCAGGGACTGACCCCGTGCCCCCTGAAGTGGAGGTATGGAGTCTTATCAAGTGGACTGCCAGGGAAGTCCCAAATCATAGCCTTTCTGTTCACTGGCTGTGTGACTCTGGATAAAACAGTGATCTCTCTGAGCCCCACTGCTATGCAGTACTACACAGGCATTGGTTATTCTTATGAGCCAAATGAGTGCTTACTAAGTGCTTACGGCATGCAAGGCAAGTACTGGTGCTGGGTATTCCATAAGCTGGCTGGAATGACTGCTACAGAGCTTCCCACCCTTCGTGCTCCCCTGGGACACACAGACCTGGGCATATGAGCTGAGATGGGAAAGCAGGTGACCCAGGAATCAGAGGACACGGGGAGCACACCTGCCTCCAGGGCTGTCCATCCCTGTTTCCTTCCGTGAGCTCCAGGGGGAGGCCAGGGTGGGGGCGGCCAGGGGAGGCTGGGACGGGGTGGGGGGCCTGGGGAGGCCAGGACGGGATGAGGAACCCATGGGAAGTTGGAGCCAGGACAGGGTGGGGGGCCTGGGGAGGCCAGGACAGGATGAGGGACCCATGGGAGGGTGGGGCCGGGACAGGGTGGGGGATGCATGGGAGGCCAGGATGGGATGGCGGAGCCACAGAAGTGCCAGAATGCGGTGGGGGACCCATGGGGAGGCGAGGATGGGATGAGGGACACACGGGGGGGCCAGGACAGGGTGGGGTGCCCACGGGGAGGCCAGGATGACGGGCCCCAGGCCCGTGCACACTGGTGTCTTAGTTCGTGGCCTTCCAGCTGTGCCGCCTCGGAGGTTTGCTGCCACACTGTGCTTTTTATAGATAATCAACGAGCCTTTCTCTTCCTTTCTGAGGATCTGACCATCATGCCAGCTGGCTCGAAGCCTCCATCTTTCAGGAGGAGCTTGGGAACGGCTTTGTAAGAAGGCCAAGAGAAAGAATGAGGTGTTCTTCCACTTCTGAGGCACCAAATAGGCAGGGACAGGGTCCTGGGAGCCGGCCTTTTCACTTCCTGGATACTGGAGAGCAGCAGAGGGTGCGATATGTGACAAGTAAGAGAGGCATCCCCTCTGGTTCTGGACCCAGGAGACAGTGGAAAGAAAGAGGGAGGTGGGGAGAAGGGCACTGCTCCGCCCCAGGTTTTCCCTTTTGCACTTTGGCCCCAGAAAGAGGGAAGTGTTTGGGGCAAGTTGAGGGGTGCAATCAGGGTAGAGATGTTCCTTATACTGGGCACATGGGGCCCTGGGAGGCAGCTGTCTCCAGCTGCTTCCCCAACTGTCCCCTCAACTCCCGTGAGGCCGGGCAGGGGCTCTCCAGCTCCAGTGTGGCCTCATGGAAGAAAGCGATCAGACCCACCGAGGGAGCAAGGTGACCAGAAGACAAGGCCAGCGGTCAGGTGCTGGCCACATGGAGGATAGAGCCACTTCATGACTGGCGGTCAGCAGTGGCGACTCAGTTGATGGGCTGCAGCCTGCAGGAATGGAGGAGGTCAGCTGGACACCCAGTGGGAAATGGACTAGGGGCATCACCCTGGGGCCAGCTGCACATGCTTAAGGACCAGTGAGGGGTCGCGAAGTCACACAAATTATATCCTACTTCCTGTACTAAGATGCCCTCTTGGAGGGAGGAGGCTGGGAGAATGGACCTTCTCACCCAATGGGATGCGCGCTACCTACCTGTAGAGGCTATTTAGAGAAACAGCATCAGACAGATCAGGGCTGAAAGCTACCACCTGCCTTCTGATCAGAAGATCCTCTCTGAACAACAACAACAACAAAATTACTTCATCTTCCCAACTGAGTCGCATGGTGAGGTTTGGACATGACAGTCAGTGGGGGGCCTTGAGGGGTGGGAAAGGGACCCTCACGGGTGGAGATGCAAAAAGCCTTCTGGGCTCCAACCGCCAGCCAGGTCGGCAGGCGGGCTCTCAGGCCCCGAGGTCGAGGTCGGTGTTGGTAGTGGAGGAGGGCGTCTCCCTCCCCTCCGGCTCCACCTCCTCCCTCAGCGCCCTGCTCAGCACAGCCCCCAGGGGCTCCTGCAGACCCTGGCTCTTCCGCCTGCCCACAAGGAAGTAGATGATCGGGTTAGCGCTGCTGTTCACGGCCGAGGAGAGGCGGGCAAATAGGCCAAAGAGAGTCTTCGTCCCCTGGGGCAGGTCCAGCCAGGAGATGAGAAACCAGTGGATGCCGAGGGGCAGGGCAAAGACGAGGAACACCGAAACGCAGACCAGGATGGTCAGGTACAGTCGCGTGGGCCGCCGGTGGGTCGTGGTGGAGCCCCTTTGCACCCACACACAGAGGATGAGGCTGGACCCGGCCATCAGGGGCGTGAAGACCCCCATGAGGAGGATACTGATGACCAAGTCCATCGTGAAACATCGCGCCTTGTCCCAGCTCCAGAGATCACTGCAGAAGAACGTGGCCAGCGTGTTCAGCAGGAGGGACAGTGCCCAGAGCAGGGCGCACACCGCGGCAGACAGGTGCCGGGGCCGGTGACACTTGTACCAGATGGGGAAGAGGACGGACAGGCAGCGCTGCGTGCTGATGGCGGTCAGCAAGCTCAGGCCGACCGTGTAGGTGAAGTACTTCCCCCTGCTCACCATCTCCAGGGCTGTGCGGCCTGTGTCGCCCAGCGGGAAGCAATTCAGAATGACCTTGGAGGCCATGCAGAGGAGGAAGAGGAGGTCCGCTATGCCCAGGTGGAGGACGTAGATGCTGAAGGGGCTCCTCTGTCCCTGGGAGCCCAGCAGCCAGACCACCAGGCCATTGCCCACAACACCACCCACGCAGGTGAACAGGACCATCGCACTCAGCACCCAGTGGGCCGTGCCCAGCTCCTTCACCTTGGGGCCGCTCTCATTGTTTACCAGGAACAGGTCATAGAACCGAGTTTGGTTCATCCTATGGAAGGGATGTGGACCAGTGTGAGGTTTTGCATTGCCTGGAACCCCCCACCCCAATTTTCTTTTTGCCGTGGACATCAGTTGCTCCGTTGGCTCCCACCCCGCCTGGATCTGCCGGCTAGTCCACCGTTGCAGACTCAGAGTTATTAGAGATGCCTTTTGTCAAGCTAAAAGGGTCTCTTCTATCTTAAGTTTAGGTTCTTTTTAATTATGAAGAGATAAATTGACTTTCCTCAAAGGCTTTTCTACATCTATTGATAGCGTCATTTTTTTTCACACATAATCTTCAAATTCTGTGAATTAAAGTTTTTTAAACTGGACCTCAGGTACAAAGACTAGTTTAATTACATGCTGACTTTATGGCACACCAGGATCATCCAGCCATTGAAAAACAAATACAATATTTATTTTTGTTTCCCCCTTCATTCCACCCTCCCCTCACCTCCCCCAACTCACATCTGTTCTGACCTGTTTAATCTACATCCTTGGGCATCTGACTGTCTTTTGCAACAGGTGGCTTCCCATAAGTATTTTTAATTTACACAAATGCTGTGATTGAGAATCCACGCCGTTTTTGACTTCTTATACTCAGCACTGTGTTTTTAGGATACCCCTGTTTACAAATGGGACTGTTTTTGAGCTCTCTGTTCTGTATCATTGGTTTGTCTGTTTCTACAACATTAAAGTAGGCGTGGCTAGCTGAGTCTCTTCGCTGTTCACCTGAAACTACCACAGCGATGTTAATCAGTTATACCCCAGTACAAAATAAAAAGTTTTAAAGTTTGGGAAAAAAAATACTGCTTTTGATAGGGAAAAACAACAACAACAAAAATGAAAGACTACTTGGCTTTGTGTGATCCCTGAGAGTCTCACCGGGCAGCTGCCAGTTTCGTGGTGCCTCATCCTCCTCTCCACTGTCAAGTCTTCAGCTAAGGACTTGAGGGGACCTTCTGCAGATTTTTGGAGTTCTTTCTCCAAGTAGCTGGTTTTCTTCTCTTTGGTACTCCATCTCACAAATTCCAGCCACTTCTATCTCCCCAAAGTCTGACTTCTGTATCTTTAACTCAGGGAGACCATCATGCTCTGTCTGGTCTTCCCCACTTCCTGTACCACTTTCCAGAGAGTAGCTCCAGGCCGAAAACCGGGGTGATGCTAATTTTTTATTAATCAGACAAATGACCTCATTTGGTTCATCAGACCTATCACTTGGTTGAATATTTTGATTGTCTATGCATCTCTCCTCATACCTCTGATTTCTTTTTCATGCCTAATAGCATAGCCCAGACACCTAGTATTATGTTTAACAAAGACTGGAATCAGGCACACTTAACTTCTTCCTAATCTTAAAAAGAATGTGTCTAAAGTCTCTCCATTAGCTATGATGTTTTAAGTTTTTGGTACTATTATTTTTCAAGGTGAGAAAGTTTTCTAATTTTTAAAAAGTTTTTTTTTTTTATAAATAAGTGATGGAATTTATCACAATTTTTTTCTGCAATATGCACTTAATAATTTTCTCTTTTTTCTCCCTTAGTCTATTTATGTGGTGAATATGTATTGATACATTTTCTGGTGTTCGCTCGTCCTTACATTTCTAGGATAAACCATTTCTACTTTGTTTTTTAAATTTTTTCTCCCCTCTGTTGGTGCTTTGATTTTATTTAGAAAAATTTCCAGCCATGTTCATAAGTAAAATTGGCCCATAATTTTCCCTTCTGGTACTATCCTTGTCTGTTTTTTATTTCAAAGCTGTAAGATTATACAGGCTTCATAAAATGACTTGAAGAAAGAGCTCTTTTTCTCTACCCTCTAGAACAATTTGTATCATGTAAGGATTATCCTTCATTGAAGATTTGGCAGAAGGTAAAACCATCTGGTCCAGTGATTTTTATATGAGTGTTAGTGAATACACATGGCTTTAGAAAAAAACAGCTACAACTACAGTGTATTTAATGTTTTAGGTTTATTTAGATTTTAAGCTCTTTTTGAGTTAGGGTAAGTTATTTTATTTTTCTAGAAAATTGTTCATAGTTTCTGGTTCCACATTTATTAGTCTAATACTTTGCACAGTAATCTTTTAGTTTTTTTAAAATCCTTGATTCTATTCACCATTTAAAATTAGTGACTTGTTCTTTTTTTCTTTATCAGTTTGCTAGAAGTCTGTTTTTGGGAACTATTTAAAAACAAAACAACTCTGTCATTTCTTTTCTTCCCATTCCCTTAGTTTATCCTTTTATTTCTTCTACTTTCTTTGGATTTACTTTGTGATTTTTTTTTCAGCTCCTTGTGTTGAATTCTTTGGTTATTAATTTTCAAATATTATTCTTTTTCTAACAGATATTTAGGGTTATAAACATGCTACTAAGTATGTCCTTAGATGTTTCATGACTTATGTAGTGTTTTCATTGTTGTTAATGTCTAAATATTTTGCAATTTAAAACATTTAAGTTTCCATGAATTATTTAGAAATGCATTTTACAACGTATACTTTGACTGTCTTTTGATATTGATTTCTAATAATCGTGGTCAGATGATGTGGTCGGTTATTTGATATTTGTTGAGACTCATCTGATAGCCTGGCTGTTTTGTTTACTCATTTGGTTTAGCACTTTATATGCTCATTTGATAAAGCTTTCAAAATTGCATTGTTTAAATGATCTGTATGCCAATTAACTTATCTTCCACAAACATCCAATTATGATTGTAGTTTTGTCATTTTTCTCTTTCCTTCACCTATTTTGAAATGTTAAGTGTATGCAAATCCAAGATTATTATATTATCTTGGTGAATTGTATCTTTTATGTAATGACTCTCTGCATCCTTAATACTTTTTTAGTCTTAAAGTCTATTTGATCTGATACCATTTTTTAATGAACGTTTCCTAATCTCCCTATTCATCCCCCATGTGCTTTGCAATTACAGATTTTCTTCTACAGGGATAATGTGACTTCTCATAGGAGACCCCCTAGGTTTGCCAAACTTGTGCTGCCCAGATGTTTGGCGTTGGCTTCTGTTGGACTTGCAAAGGATTTCACTGGTCCAAGATCTGGTTTTTGTTGGATTTATTGGCTTGGAGATTTGGTGTAAATTCAGATTCTACACCAGTAAATGGTAAAAATTTGGGGCTTAGTTACTCAAATTGGTGCCCAGCTCCATTCACTGCCTGCCCCCTGCTGAACCTTAGGCGGCAAGAGGGTGCCAACCGCATCTGGGTAAACTTTGCTTTTGTTAAGCAGCAGGGTCCTCCCAGGTTCTGGCCTCATGGAGGTCCCCTGCTCAAGTTCTTTCTCCCATTTATGCAGCTGCAAGGCCAACCCTCAGCCCCTCTCCCCTTGCTTGCCCCAGTCACACCGAACCTCTGCCCCCAGAGCCTCTATCCATCTGAGGTACCCTGGGCGTCGGCTCTAGTTGCAAGTTTCCTGGGGCACCTGGAGATTTCCTTTCCTGTCCTTCATCTTTCAGCTCTGTATTCTATTTGGGTGAGAGGGAGGGCTTGTTTTCTCCCATGTTTCTTTGTATTCAGAGTGAGCGGATGGTACCGCATCACACAGATGCCCACCTCCACAAAGTTCCCTTGGCTACAGTCAGAAGTCTTTTTTTTAGGTTCACCACAAGTTTAAATAACATTTATCATATATATACTGTGTATTACCCGCATTCAATAGCATATATACCTGTATATAGTCATGCACACAAAACCTACACCTACATATAACACACAGTTTATACATATATGATACATGTATGTGTGTGTGCTTAGTTGCTCAGTCATGTCCAACTCTTGTGACCCCATAGACTGCATGTAACCTGCCAGGCTTCTCTGTCCATGGGATTCTCCAGGCAAGAATACTGGAGTGGGTTGCCATTTCCTTCTCCAGGGGATCTTCCTGACCCAGGAATGGAACCCAGGTCTCCTGCATTGCAGAAAGATTCTTTACTGACTGAGCTACAAAGGAAACTCTCTCTCTCTCTCTCTCTATATATATATATATATAAACACAGTACCTATACATATGTAATAGCACATATGAAAGTATGAAGTGTTAGTTGCTCAGCTGTGTCCAACTCTTTGTGGCCTCATGGACTATAGCCTGCCAGGCTCCTCTGTCCATGGGATTTCCCAGCCAAGAATACCGGAGTGGATTGCCACTTCCATCTCCAGGGGATCTTCCGAATCCAGGGATCCAACCCAGGTCTCCTTCACTGCCCCTGCCTCAGCTACCTTTACCCACTGAGCCACCTGGGAAGCCCCTTAGTGAAAACAGAGGAGAGGTCAAATACTGGGACTGAGGGAAAAGTGAAATCACTGGAGTCCAAGGCAAGAGTACTGGAGTGGACTGCCATTTCCTTCTCCAGGGGATTTTCACAACCCAGGGATTGAACTCAGGTCTCTGCACTGCAGGTAGATGCCTTAGCATCTGAGCCACCAACGCAGCCCTACTGGGACTGAGGGGAAGAGAGGGGTTTGAAGAGAGGCGGGGCCCTTATTCCGACGGATTACAGACTGAATCGTGTCTCCTCAAATTCATCTGTTGAAACCCTCTCCCCAATGTGACTGTGTTTGGAGCTGGGCCTTTAAGGAGGTAATTAAGGTTAAAGGAGACTGTAAGGGCAGGGCCTTGATCCAGTAAGGTTGGTGTCCTTTTTAATAAAAGATCGATTTCGTTTTTTGGCTGCACCACTCGGCATGCGAGATGTCAGTTCCCCAATCAGGAGCTGAATCTACTCCCCTGCATTGGGAGCTCAGAGTCTTAACCACTTACCCAGGGAAGTCCCATGACTCACCTCTTTTTAAGAAGAGATGCCGGAGTTCTCACTCCTTCCCTCGCCCCCTCCCCTCCTCTTTCTCGCTCTCTTTCTCTCCCTTGCTCCACACCCCCCACCCGACCCCATGCCACGTTGGACACAGCGGCAGCGTGCCTACCTGCCAGTCACAAAGAGAGCTCTCACCAAGCACCCAGCTGGCTGGCGTCTTGATCGCAGACTTCTAGCCTCCAGAACTGTTAGAAAATAAAGATCTTTCTTCATGCCTTCTGCTTGAGGTACTTGGTTACAGCAGACGAGCAGACTCATGCCCCAGTGAAATAGCCCACACAAGGCTCGAAAATGGACCGGGCGATGTTAATGCGTGGCTTCTCCGCAGGGACGTCCACAGTACAACGGGGGAGGTGTGTGTCTTGGTTACCCTGAGTCAGATCCCGGCACGTGGTGTGAGCTCAGTAAATGCAGAGTGACCCCCAGACTCAGGGCTGCGCTGCGTGCCCCCTAGACAGCCTCACCGTCCGTGCCTCCACACTGGTTCAGGGTCTATCTGCCCTCCTCCCCCGGGTCGGCTTTGGTCTGACTTGATCCCGCTCCACAGCCTCCTGGCCCCCAGTGCAATGCCTGCAGGAGTAAATATTCACTCACGGCTTGTTGATGGATGATGGTTTAACATACAGAACTGGGACTACCCAGGCGGTCCAGGGGTTAAGACTGTGAGCTTCCACTGCAAGGGTCATGGGTTCTATCCCTGACCAGAAAACTATGGCCCTGCATGGCGTGCAGCAAGACCAAAAACTAAATAAAATAAAACACAAAACCCACTGAGTTAGCTGTGGTCTTCCTGTCCTTGAAAGCCTGTTTGAATTGTTGCCTCTTCCATGAAAGGCTTACGGCAATGTGTTATCGCCCACAACTGTTATGATATTGTCTATTTCTCACTGCACTTTAAACATTTTTTAAAAAGTTACATAGATTAGATACCAAAGCAGTCTTACTTTTAAAGATTCAAATGGTAAAGAAAAAATAAGGTGTTGCGCCGTCATTACCCCGGGTAATACGTTTGCCGTGGTTGTATCCTTGAAGGTTTCTTTCCAACGCCTAATACTCTACCCGGCTGCTTCATAAGCTGATTCTTCAAATACCAATTGTTTGCCTTCTCTTTAAGTTGGGGTCCCCCAGCACCTGCTGGGCTCACCTCTGTCCTGATTTTGCCATTACCGTTGACGGGGCACCCCGGAGGGTGATAAGAACCTGTCCCCTGTTTAAATATTTTGAAGGGAGGCTTCACGAGGCCATTTTTTTTTAGAGGATGAGGGCTCAGAGGGGCAACCTGTCCTCCTGCCTCCACCCAGAGAGGAGAAACCAGGGGCCTCTCACCTGCTCTCCGGCGTGGTGCTCAGTCCTCCAGGGAAGGCGGTGGCTCCCTCTGAGCTCCGGTGCTTGGAGTCTCAGCAGCCCCCCTGGGCCCAGCCCCCAGGGTATTCCTGCCCCTGTCCTGGCTCGGCAAGGAGGCTCTAAACTGTCCTCCACTACCCCCCACCCTGGCCTCAGAAGCACCTGGCCCCTGGGGCTCCAAGGGAACCTTCTCCCAGCTCCCTCTGAGGAGCAGGAAGGGGAGCTTGAGGCATAAATGCAGGAAGGGCACCCGCCCCACCCCGAGCTTGGCCCACAGAAGAGCTGTCTGGGGGCTGATGGGCCTGGCTGGGTGTGGCCTCCCTGGCTCCTTGCCTGGGGGAAATGGAGCAGGAGACTGGGGGCCCACGGAGAGCGATGGGAGGGTCACCCCTCTCCTCCACCATCCTGGCCACGTTTCCCTTCCTGAAGGCTGTTTGGGATGGCCACGGCGACCTCAGGGCATCGGCCGGGCCCTTTGAGGGGGTTTAGGGTGGGGCTGTAGAAGGGAGAGGGCCCTTGTCAGCTGAGAGTGTGGAGAGAGCCCATTATGTCTGCATGGAGATGCTCTGGTTGATGGGCTCGCCCAGCGCTCTCCGTGTGGAGCGTGGGGTGGAGGAGAAGGCACATGGGGCCTGGCCTCCAGGACCTTGTTTTCAGCTCTGAGTTATACCGCCTGTCAGCTGGAGATGTATGCGGTTTTAGGGGACCTCTGTGGGAGTCCTGGGGGTTGACCGTGAGGGAGCCCCGTGTTCTGTCCCAGGAGGCAGGTCAGCTCTGCCCCCAGGGCTCTGAGGTCTCACGGAGGCCATCCAGCTGAGGCCAGAGGGCTGGCTGAGCCTCCAGGTGTCTGAGGGCTAGAATATTGTGGACCTGGGTTTGGAGTCAAGGAGCATGACTCAACTCAAGAATCTGCTTTTGGTTTCCAGCTCATGGAACTGACCGAGAGCAAAGAAACCAAACACTATGAAGGTGTTCAGAGGGAAGCCTTGCCCAAACTAGGCAGCACTGGCTCGTCTTGTGGGGCCATCGGAAGTGGTCTCTGGAGGTGTCTCATCTGAAGGCTCAGCTGGGGAATGACCGGCTTCCAAACTGCCACAGGTGTTGATGGGACTGAGTTCCTTGCAGACTGTTGGACTGTTGCTGACAGTTTGCTGGAAGCTGCCCACAGCTCCTTGCCATCGAGGTCTCCCCAGTATGGCAGCTCCCAACATCCTCAAAGCTAGCAAGGGGGAGAGTCTGCTGGCAAAGTGGGAATCACCAGCTCATGCCCTCTACTCCATTCTGTTGGTCGGAAGCGAGTTACCTGGATCACACAAGGATGTGGACACCAGAGGTGGGTATGTAGGTGGTGGCACGTGGTCTGCCTTTGGCACCTTACCTGCTGGCGTCTCCTTTCCATGCTTTTTGTTTGAGCTCACCTCTTTCCCACAAGGAAGCTCAGGCTTCCCTTGTGGCTCAGCTGCCCGCGATGCAGGAGCCCTGGGTTTGATCCCTGGGTTGGGAAGATCCCCTGGAGAAGGGAAAGGCTACCCACTCCAGTGTTCTAGCCTGGAGAATTCCATGGACTGTACAGTCCATGGGGTCGCAGAGTCAGACATGGCTGAGTGACTATCATTCACCTCTTCCCCACTCTCAGTCTGTTGGGTTTCAGCAAGGTAGGCACCCCCTTACGCCCCAGGGCCTCCCGCTCAAGAGTAGGGCAGGCGACTGGGGCCTGCCCAGGGAGCATGAGGGTGGGGACTTCGTCAGAATCACTGGCAAGGGGATGCCCTCTTTCTGCCGAGATTGCTGAGTTTGTCAAATGTAGACTGGGAACTGCTGCTTCCCCGCCATTTAGTTGAGTCATTGAGGACCAAGGCCACATAGACCAAAGCAAAGGTGAGAAGCAGAGAAAAAGAGAAGTAGCCTCAGGAACATCATCTGAGGCCCAGATCCAGCTATGTCTGAATTGAAAACCACTTGTGGACATTTGCTGGTATGTGAGTCAGGGAGTTCCTATAAACACGAGCATATGCCCCACGTATACCGCCCACCCCTCCGCCTCAGCTGACTAAACTGGGGGGTTCCTATTGTGTGCATGCTCAGCTGCCAAGTGGTGTCCGACTCTTTGTGACCCCAGGGACTGTAGCCTGCCAGACTCCTCTGTCCATGGGATTTCCCAGGCAAGAATCCTGGAGTAGGTTGCTATTTTCTTCTCCAGGGGATCTTTCCAATCCAGGGATTGAACCCACATCCCCTGCATCTCCTCCATTGGCAGGTGGATCCTTTACCACTGAGCTACCTGGGAAGCCGGGGTTCCTGTTACTTGTCACCGAAAGTTCTGGCTGATAAAAATTCTGCTTATGAAGCTAATCATAATCTAGAATCTACAATCGGATAAGGCAGAGATGAGTGGTTGCCTCAGGGTTGGGGCAGAGACCGGGAATGATGGGCTGGGTGCCTTAGGAACATTTGAGGGGCTGGTGATGGAAATGTTCTTTTAGGGGGATGGAAACATTCTGTATATTGATTTAGTGATGAGGTGAGCATACACACATTTGTCAAAGATTATTAAATGGATGCAACTTATTGTATTAATACATCCATTAGACTGCCATTAAATCAATTAGGAAGATTTAAAAAAAAATCTGCCTGAGTAGGGACGCCTTCTCCTGAGTTGCCAGGAAACTTGGTGCTGGCATTCTGACTCACTGAAGCAGAGTTTTCCATGAGTTTCCATTTTATGAACTGTGTCCTGTTGTTCTCTCCAAAGCCCTACTGGCTTCTCTCCAGCCCCAACTGGCTGAGAATGTGATATTTTCGTACTCATGTCTCGATTGTCTTGGTTCTGGAAGATTCTGCAATAAGTTTGCAGAGCTCCCTGACCTTGTAGCCAACCTGCTCAGGGATAGGCTTCCTTGGGCCAGGGCTTCTCCCCAAGCATTGAGAGACTGGATCATGAATGGCCTCATCCCTCCATCTTGCCTTCGAAAGGGAGCTCTGGGTTCTCAGGACAGAGGAATCCTCTTGGCTGAGGCTTTTGAACCAAGCTTTGCAGAAAAGCTCTTGGGCTTCAGAAAATTCTGGCATAAAATACAAACCCCAATTTATCTCAAAACCACACTGGCAGGAGATACGGGGAGGCTGGGTGGATGCTAGAGAGGCATTCCGTTTCCTCTTCTCAGGATGGGAGGTGAGACAGAGGAGACGTCAGCTTCCAGGCCGTTCACCGCGCCGTCTGCAGAGCACGCGTGCCTTTGCATCGCCCCCCTCATTCCAGACATCCACAGCCTGAACTGAGCTGTCCCCGCCTTTGGCTACTATTGAGTGTGGAACCCAACAAGGCTGGTCTGGGGTGTCCTTGGGTTGTGATGGGCTTGCTGTGTCTTGCCATCACCCCTGAACCTCGACTCCCAATGCTTGGCCGATGGAAAACACAGAGGTTCAGAGGTCTGAGCTTCCAGGGAAACAAGAAAACCACTGTGCCGGATGGTGACTGGGGCGCCAGCCCGGGCTGTCCACCTGGCAGGACTGACCTTCAGCAGGTAACCCCATTTCTGAGCCCTGACGTCTACAAAGACTGCGAATAGTCTGTGGCAGAGTCCTGTCCTGAAGATTAAAGGCGACTGATTCATGGGGCTCTCAGTCCAGGGCCGGCTGCACACAGTAGGTACTCAGTAAATGGCGGGATAGGATGAGGGGTAGAAAGGAGCCTCAAGAGGGAGGGGATAGATGTGTGCTTACTGTTGGCTCACACTGATGACAGCAGAAGCTAACATATCACTGTGAAACAATTATCCTCCAATTAAAACCATAAAAATTAACAGCAGTCATCACCCCGACCAGCAGCGCTGGGATTGGCTGTTCCCATGAACGTCCCTACTTCCGTGGCTCCCCTCCCCTCTGAAGTCTGTCGGTAATACGGGAAACCAGGGCACCGCCCACCGAGGTCCCACGGTTCGTGGGAGGCGGCCCCCTGCTCCTGTGTGTAGAGACAGCTGCGACAGGAAGTACGAAAATGTGGAGAAGTCTGTCCTGCCCAAGGCCACCCCTCCCCCTCCCTCCACCCCACTTATCCTACGGGGTGGGGGGCTTTGGGGCCGCAGAGAGACAAGGGTTCTTTCTTTGTCCAGCCACCTAGAAGCTGCCTAGTGGGTATGGAGACCACGCGCCCCAATTCTATGACTGTTGACAGCAGTTGTCAGGGGAGATCGGTCAGACCTCTTGCCCAAGGCAGTTTCAGGGTAGAAATCTGTGATGCTTGGTGGACCCTCAGCTTCCTGCCTTTACGGGACACCCAGAAAGAAGGAGGCTTGGAGGGGGGTCTGCTGGGGGCTGGGCTGGGCTGTTTTGGGAGGGTGAGGATAACTGAGGCGTATCACTCCACCGCTGCAGTGGACTCTGGAGGCCCCTTTTAATAATTAAACACCAAAGGAGGGAGGAGGAGCGTGGCTCAGGGCTGAGGCTTCTGCTAGCGGGCATCTTTGTCTTTACCCACTATTAGCACAGCCCATTAGCACAGAAGCGAGGTGGTCAAGGTGTGGGCAGGTTATGCATGAAAGCTTCCATGGTGGGTGGGGTGGCAGGGGCCTGGAGCAGCAAGGGGGTAAAGAGGCCTGGCTCCTTGTCAAAACTGTAGGGAGAAGAGGCCAGGGACTGGGAGAGGCCTCAGTCCTGGAATTTGCACCCCACTCCCCCCTTTTCTGCTTAGCACCTGCTAAGGGCACATGTGTGTTCAAATATACAGCTGCAGCCCTGCCCTGACCTCCAGGCTCTGCTGTGGGTGAAGGTTGCCCATCCAACCACCAGGCCTGGGTTCTGAGCCAAGGCAGCTGGCAGGGAGGCCCTGGTTGAGCTCCTGGGTGGATTGGGGACAGCTTCCTATGGGGGACTCAGGGCTGGAGGCCTGGGCTGGGGGCTCCTGAGAAGAGGTGAACTCCAGGGATGCACTGTGCCCTGAGGAGCCAGCTCTAGTCGGCCTCCTGGGCACCTGCAGGCCTGGAGGCCTTCCTGCTGGGCGGAGGCTTGAGCTTTCCGAGTTCCAGCCCCAAGTCCCGGCCCCGCTCCCCTCATGCATGTTGTCAGGACCCCACCGGGTTTCTCTGGGTCCTCAGGAATGTTAACAGTGCTGGCCTCCAACTCTGCTCTTCTGGGGTTCTGTCTGGAGTGTGGGGGGGGGGCTGGGGAGGGTGCACCCCAGGGGCTGGGACAGGGGACGTGGGCACCAGCCTCCTCACCAGAGCTCCCAGAACGTTGGCCTCTGGACCACACAGAGCAGGGGCCTTCCAGAGAGGCAGCTGGGGCTATGAGAACAGGGAGCTCGGGAGTAGAGGCCTAGGGCGGCCAGGCTACTGGGGGCTGGTCCTCAGGGCTATGGGGGTCAGCTGGCCCGAGGGGGCTGGTCCTCAGGGCCATGCACTTGGGGGTCAGTCGGCCTGAGGTGACCAGTCCTTGGGGCCATAAGCCTGGAGATCAGCCAGCCTGAGGGGGTGTTACGGCCTGGGTTCCGGTATCGCCAGGGTGAGCAGAGGGTGTCCAGGGTCTGCAGGCAGAATGCCAGCCGCCTGGCGGAACTGCTCCCTTGAAGGGCAGTTCCCTCCATCGGCCACCCTGCCCGTCCCCCTGTCTCCGGGCTCTCCACAGAAGAGGGGCACTCTGCTCCAAGGGTCCCCGATGCCGCTGCCCTCAGTCTCTCCCCAGGGCCTGTGCGGTGAGTGGTTCCCCCAGATTTTCCCACAAAGGGGCGGGGGTCCCAGGTTGGATCCAAAATGGTTGTGTCCCGCCGGCTGACAGGGGCAAGGGGGTGGTCAGGGAGCCGGCCAGCCTGGCCTGAGTGGAGGCCATCTCCTGGGAGGGGCTCTAGGCTCTGGCTGGGAAGTCGGGAGGTGCCAGGCACAGGGACACCAGCCCGGCCCCAGAGACCTCAGGACAGTTCTGGAAGGCAGGAGGGGCATACAGCAGAAGATGCAGCGGCCCCAGGGCGGGGTCGTGGGGGGCTCTGTGTGGACACACTGTGCTCTTCCCGAGCCAGGATGTATCAGCCAGCACAGAGCCTGGAACTCAGGAGGGGTGATGGAAACTAAGTTTCCAGAGGGAACAGGGGGCCTTGGCGGGTGGAAAGGGCATGGGGGTTAGCCAACAGAGGGTATCATGGGGACCATGCTCCCCCCAGCAGAGGAGTGGACACTGTCCCTGGAGAGGGAGCAACTGGGGGTGTAGATGGGCCTTCCAGCAGCTGGGGCACAAGACCTGGGGTACAGAGCAGGCTGCGTGGGGAGCAGAGTGTGGAAGGGCAGCCCACCTAGGCCTTGGATGCCCTTCGGGTCCTCAGTGTGGGCACAAGCCCACGGACAGGACAGAGGGCAGGAAGTCTTCCTCAGTGCAAGATAGAAAACGTTTATTGATACACATTTACTGTCTTTCATAAAACCTCCGTTGACCCAGCTGTGCCACCGTGCTTGCAGGTGGGCCGGGGTGCCTAGGGAGAGCCAGCGCCCACTTCCAGACAGCCCACTGGAGCCCCGCGGGCCTGGCAGACGGCGGCTCAGACGCACCGGCCGGCACAGAGTCAGAAAAGAGAGTGAGTCACCCAAGCCGGCCGCGGCTCCTTTCTGCGTCCAGCCACTCACCAGGATGGGCCCCACTGTTTGGGCTGCCCAACGGCTCCCCAAGGTGGAACGCCATCTGCAGGAAGCCTGCACCCGAGGTGGTTCAGGGGCAGCTCTCCCCGGCAGCGCCCTTCCGTGGAGGTCTGCTCACAGGGTCTCCTTAAGGGGATGGAACCGGGCCAGGTGGTGTCCTCGCGGCAGGAGGAAGCTGCTGGCCCGGAGGGCGCTGGTGCTGGCCGAGTCCTCCTCAGGGAGGGCCGACTCTCAGGCAGGAGGTGGACAGGGCTGGGTGACACCCTCCTCTCCCCTCCTGACCACCCTGGGGCCAGGAGGAGCCCCACACCCGGCCCAGGGCCTGGGGGCGACTTCTGTACCGCGGCTGAGGGAAGGAGGAGGGTGGCTTGAGGGGAGCCTGGCAGGGTCATGGGAGGCTGTCTGTCTCGCTGCCCCCCTCCCCAGGGGAGCCTGTGCCCTGGGAGAAGGCGGCTGGCAGTTGGGAGCAGCTTTCTCTCCCTGCACTTGGGCCCCAGGGCTGCTGCCAGCTTGTGTCCCTCTGCCAAGGGTCTCTGGAGGTCACGTGGGCCCTGCCTCACCTGCAGGCGCCCGGCCTCTCAGGAGGCGTTCCCTGGGGGACACTGCATCTCCAGGGTGACCGTGTTGGGTGTGCCACCTCCCGCCTCCCCCGGCTCAGCCCCGTCCCGCAGGGCCCGCTGGAAGACCACCCTGAGAGGCTCCCACAGGCGCTGTGACTTGTCCCTGCCAGCCAGGAAGTAGACCACGGGCTTGGAGCAGCTGTTGATGCAGAGGCAGAGGTCGGTGACGTACTCAGGGAAGGGCGCTGGGATCCGGAAGACCCAGAAGAGGAACCAGTCGATGCCCAGGTAGATGGAGGACACGAGGAACACCGAGACCACGGCCAGGATGACATGGTTGAGCTTGGCTGAGCGCTGGCGCCGCCGGGCCCGGCACTCCACATGCAGGATGAGCGCCAGGCAGGGCAGCACCATAAGCGGGCAGAAGACCAGGAAGAGCAGGATGCCCAGGAAGGCGTCCATGTGCCTGCAGCCCTCCCCAGATGCCTGGCGGCCCAGGAACACGCAGAAGTAGTTGTGGACGCAGGTGACCAGCAGCGACAGGGCCCAGAGCAGGGAGCACACCACGGCTGACAGGCGCTTGGGCCGACGGCGCCAGTACCAGGCGGGAAAGATGACCGACAGGCAGCGCTCTGTGCTAATGGCTGGCAGGAGGCTCACGCCGGTGAGGACCATGCAGAGCCCCAGGATCCGGGACACGGCGCGGACGTAGTCAGCAAAGGGGCCCAGGAAGCCCCCCGTGTTCAGAATGGAGAACACAGCCTTACTAAAGAGGTAGCCGACGTCCGCGCTGGCCAAGTGCAGGAAGTAGACGGAGAAGGGGCTCCTCTTGATGGAGAAGCCAAAAAACCAGAGGACTAGCCCGTTGCCCACCAGGCCGCACAGACAGAGGAGCAGGAAGATGTAGTTCATGACGGCCGGCGGCGGCAGCATGGTGATCTGCTGGATGGTTAGGAAGCCACGGCTGTAGAGCTCGGGGGCCTCACTCAAGCCAGGACACATCTGTGCAGGTGAGGAGGGCGAGACGCAGTGATGCCGGCTGGTCTCCACCCCCAAACCCGCTCCTGCATCTAGGTACGCTAGGCTCCACCCCCAGGGCTTCCTGCTGGCTCAGTCTGCCTTCAATGCAGGAGACCCAGGTTTGATCCCTGGGTGGGGAAGGTTTCCTAGAGAAGGAAATGGCAACCCATTCCAGTATCCTTGCCTGGGAAATCCCACGGACAGAGGAGCCTGGCGGGCTATAGTTCATGGGGTAGCAGAGTCAGGCATGAGTGAGCAGCTAAACATGCATGCATGCAGGCTCCACCCCCAAACCTGAACCTGCGACCTTGTGCTAGGCTCCGCCCCAAAACCCACATCTGCTTCCAGGTCTGTTGGTCCTGATGAGAGACTTGGCTTTGGGGCAACTAACTGGCTCCAACGGGAGCAGAAGACACTTCTGATCTCACAGAGCGTTACCACTCTGTGCCCCAGCGCCTGGGGCTGGCAGCTTACCGGAGTGATGGTGAGAACGGTGAAGATCGCCAGTCCCTCATCGAGGGGCTGACATCCCGCTGCCCAGAAAACGTCCATATTGTGCAAAAAGGCTGAGGAGCCTTTCTCCACTGAAGGGCACTAAAGAGGCAAGACCAGGCATCGCAGGGCTGCAAGCCTGGATTGGATCGTGGATCAGGCCGTCGCTACGGAGGCTATTACGGGAATGCCTGGGGCAGTGTGAACGCGAACCAAGTCTAGACAATGGTGTTGGACCCATGCTGCACTTTCTGAACAGTAATGCACGGAAAATGCAGCACAGAAAATGCACGGGAGCTGCAGGGGAGGGTCCTTGAGCTTAAGAAGATACAGGCTGTTTGGGGGCGGGCAGAGGGCATTGGGGGCAGAGGGCATTGGGGGCAGAGGGCATTGGGGTCTGTAATCCACTTTCTTTTTAAAAACTTTTAAAATATTTACTTGGCTGTGCTGAGTCTTAGTTGTGGCGCACAGGATCTCGACTCTCCCTTGCAGCATACGGCGTCTTAAACTGTGACGTATGATCTCTTAATTGTGGCATGTGGGATCTAGTCTCCTGACCAGGGACCAAACCTGGGCCCCCTGCATTGAGAGACTCCAAAGTCTTAGCCACTGGATCCCCAGGGAAGTCCCTGTAATTTACTTCCTAAATAGCTTTAGGAAGGAAAGGATCTTCAACGCACTTATAAAACAGAAAGAGACTCACAGACTTCGAGAACAGACCAATGGTTGCTGGGAGAGAAAGGACACTTAGGGACTTTAGCATGTACACACTGCTATATTTAAAATGTATCACCAACAATATAGCACACGGAACTCTGCTCAATGTTATGCGGCAGCCTGGATGAGAGGGAGTTTGCGGGAGAACAGATACTTGTATGTGTATATGTATATGTATGGCTGAATCCTTCTGCTGCTCACCCGAAACCGTCACAACATTGGTTTGTGGCTATACTCCAATACAAAATAAAAGGTTTTTAAAAAAAGATACTACATAGAAAGTACCAGTGGGAACAGGCTAACAGAGTCGGTAAAGGTTTATGTAAATTTACAAACCTTGCAATTTTTCATACTAAAACATGAAAACGTTTATTTAAAAGAGCAAAATCACTTGCAAGTTACCAAAACAAAAGTGAACCTTGACCCACAGTGGGATCCGAGAGACCTGGGGAATCAGGGTGGTCCCCTGCTAGGTCCGGGTGACCCTTTGGTTTTCTGGATCATGAGGGAACTGGGTCTGGCCAGGGGGTCCCTAGAAGGGGAGATGCTGGAGGCAGTGGCTATTTATAGAGCTGTGGGGGAGCACTTCGGTGGTTTGACACTTGGTCTGGCTGCGTGAGTCCATCTGGCTAAATGTCAGTCCTGGCTGCAGGGTCTGGGCTGGCATAGAAATGTGTGAAGGTGGGCCAGGTGTGAGAACCTGGCGAGTGGGGAGGGGGGCGGTGGCAAACTGGAGGGCACCTGTCCTGAGCAAGCAGGCAGCCACCCTGCTCCAGCCGGGGGGCTCCAGGGGGGACGGGTGGACTGAGTGATGGGCCATCTTTCCCCGACTCCCTAGAGAAGTCAGAACTCGAGACGGTAAACTGTGTGTGTGCATGCTCAGTCGCTCAGTCATGTTCGACTCTTTGTGACCCCATGGACTCCAGACTCCCAGGCTCCTCTGTCCATGGGATTCTCCAGGCAAGAGTACTGGAGTGGGTTGCTGTTTCCTTCTCCAGGGAATCATCCTAACCCAGGGATCCAACCCGCATCTGTTGTGACTCCCACATTGGCAGGTGGATTCTTTATGACTGAGCCATCTAGGAAGCCCTAATGTAAACTACCCCAATTTTTAAACATTTACATCTAAAAAAAACACTGTGTGGGCCAAGTACAACACGTCTTTAGAAGCTGGATTCTGTTCTCAGGCTATCGATTTTGACCTCTCGTCCCAAGTGGCAGAGGCTGCCCAGAACACCGTCACACCCCTTGCCATACTCCGGCAGACATCACGAATCCATCCCAGAGCTCTTTCCCATAGAGCCTGAAACTTGCCTCCCTCTAAAAGCCTGCTGGGCACTCAAAACCCCCCCTCCAAAACAAAAGCAAAACAAACAAACAAACAAAAAACAAACCAGGAGGTTGTCAGATCAAGCCCACTCTGCTGCTTTCCAGATGGCCCCCCGGCTGTGGCAGAAAGCTGGGTCCTGAAAGATGGCTTTCTGGGCTTGACACCCCATAACAAAGGGAGAGCACTTTTGGCCTGGCTCTGGTCAAAGGGCATCTGCAAGCAGGGACTGGAGGGTGCTGGTAAACTCTGGGTTGACCCCATGAGCACAGGGCATGGGGGTCCTAGCCACTACCCGGCATTCTCTAAATACATTTACTGATGACTCCACATCTGTCTGTCTGTCAGCTCTCAAACCCCTCATGCCGTGTGTGTTTGCTCAGTCGTGTCTGACTCTTCGGGACCCCATGGACTGCAGTCTGCCACGTCTCCTCTGTCTATGAGATTTTCCAGGCAAGAACAGTGGAGTGGTTTGCCATTTCCTCCTCCAAGGGACCTTCCCGACCCAGGGATTGAAACTGCATCTCTTGTATTGGCCAGCAGATTCTTTACCACTGCACCACATGGGAAGCCCATCAAACCCCTTAGCTTGCCCTAATCTCAGCCTTTCCTGTTGGTGGCTCTGATCACTCCAGGCCACAGAGTGGCCACCTAAGAACCTCCTCCTGGCTGGGGAGGAGAGAAGTAATCTATAAGACCAGTAATCTACGAGCAATCTACAAGACCAGTGACTAAAGGTATCCCTGAAGGATCAGCTCTACACCCAAGGGAACCGGGCTGCAGGGGCTGTAGCTGACAGACCAAGTCACTCACAGCCTCTCACAGGCTGGAAAAAAATCTGCAATCCTCTCCCCAGAGTCAGAGCGGGAGGGCCAGTGAGTCACTAGGCGTGAGCTGCCATCCCGGCCACATACCACCTTGTAAAACGCCTGCCTGGAGCCTGGCCCCCTCCCTGGGCTCTGCCTCTTCTCTGGAGGTTTCTGGAGACTCCGGAGCTGGTCCCATCTCTGCTTCCCATGGCCACCCCACAGTGGTCACCATCAGAGGCAGAAGGCTGCAGGTGTGGTGGGGAGGTACCCGGGGCTAGGGCTCAGCTCCCGGGCAGGAGTCCGAGCTCTGCCCGGCTTCTGGACTCACCCCAGCTGAGTCACTACACTGGCGTGAGCCTTGGTTTCCTCAAATGTTGTACCCGCTAAACTCAAGAGGTCCTTCTAACTTGAGAGGGTTTTGCCCAGGATTCAGAAAGGAACTTCAGAGTTTCCAAGAGCCTCAGAGAAGTAGGGACCGGAGGGGCAAGGGCAGAAGGGGTGGGTCAGCCTGATGGACTGTCAGTCTCAGCCATGGCTGGCGCCTGCAGGCGGGGGATAAGCCATGGTGGCCAGACCCTGGGTGACACTGGCAGGGTGGGCCAGAGCCCCGCAGAGCCTGTGACCTCAGGCCCCCTTAGGAGCCAGCCCTGCAGGGCCTCTGGGCAGGGCCTAGCCGTTGGAAATAGCTGACCACCCTATTTGCACAGGAAAGAGAGAACGCAACCTCTGGAGGCTGGTAACACAGGACAGGATTTGAGGGTGTCCAGTGATGAAGGCACTGGGGGTCTGAGGAACCTGGTAAGCAGTGCCAGGCCACAGCCAGAGCGGGCCTGCTGCCTGCCAGTCTGCCCCGAGCTAGAGTTCTGGGGTGACAGAGCGTGTGTGAGCAGGACATACTGGGGCGCTGGGCCCCCCATCACCCCATCCCGCAGATCCCGGCAGAGGAGCCCCCTCTGCGTGGACCTGATGGAGGCACTTGCCTTGTTCCAGTTGGTGGGGTGGGCCTCCCAGGAGCAGTTTCCAGCCATCTCCAGGCCTGGCCAGTCCACGTTGCTCAGGGCTCTGCTCACAGCTCACTGGCCTGCACAACCCATCGGGCACGGCAGAAAGGGTCGCATCAGGGGGGCAGTGCCCTCCATGCCCAGGAAGACCCCTCCCCAGGCCCGTAGGGCTGTCCCCGTGGAAGGCAGGTTAATGAGCCATCCCCCGGCTCCCCAGAGGCCGGCCTTGTGGGAGGCACAGGGCTTCCAGGGCATCCGTGTGCACCGCCTCATTCACCCCCCTGCTGATACTCTAGTGACACTTCCTGGGGAAGAAGTCCTTCTTCCCAGCTTTGTCTGCCATTTCTGGAGCCAGACTGTGTCTGGGAATACGTATGTTCACCTGCACACATTTCTTGGGCACAACCTTTGTGTCCAGCCAGGGATGGGACAGGGGCTCTGGGTAGTTAGTCCCAGAAGGGAGCATGGGAGAGAAAAGATCGCTTCTAGCAGGAAGACTTCCTGGAGGAGGAGGCTTTCCACTGGGCCTTGTGTTTGTCACAGGCTAAGGTGTCTGGTATTTCCCACACACGGGCCTGGAAGGCAGGGCAGCATCAGCATCGCTGTCATCACCCACCATCAGCCCCGGGTCAGTGAGAGCCTGCTAGCGGACACCCGTCCTCCTGTCTGGTCCTGGATACCAGCAAGGATGCAGGTGTCATCACTCCCCTGTGATGAGGGCAGGAAGGTGAGGTCACCTCCCTGGGGGGGTTGGGGTGGGGGGACACTACGGCTTTGCAGATTTGTGTCTGCAGAGCCTGGGCGGGTTGAAGAGGCAGGGAAGCTGGAGAGGCCAGCCCTGAAGTCGCGATGGTGGCCCTAGCTCCAGGTTGGAGGAGGAGCAGCTGGACTTGGCCAGGACTTCAGGTAGGGGTGAGGGGGCCGCTGGGAGAAGCGAGGGGTGGCCTGAGACTTGTCCATCCTGGCCGGGCAGAGCTCATAGGTGGGCTTGCCAGAACTTGAATTGACCGCGGTCCCCAACTTGAGCTCAGCCTCAACTTGGGAAACACCCATCTCTTCCACCGTGCAGGGGGGAAACTGAGGCTGTGAGTGGAGGGGGGCCTTGCGGGGGGCCCAGCCGGGCGGCGGGGCGCTGGGCCCCTCCTCGTCCTCCTGACTCCCCCGGAATTCCACCGGCCGCCGCCGCCCGTCGAGGCCTCCACGCGCCCCTCCGCCCCTCCGCCCCTCCGCCCCAAGGGCGGGCCCGGGCGGGCGCTGGTCATTGGCTGCGCCGGGAGGCGGTTCTCGCGAGCCGCCTGCCCTCTTTAACCGCCAGCTTCCCGGAGCCCCGGGTGCAGGGTCGCCTCGAGGGGCTCCCGGCGGGGCCGGGGGCGGCCGATGGCTGCGAGCGGGGTGGGAGCCCTCCTGCGTGAGCCAGCTCGTGAGGCCTGAGCTGTGTGGGTCTGCAGTTGGCGAAGGAGCGGGGCAGGGGAGGGTGTGCATATAACCGCGGACCCCACCCCCGCCCCCGTGGCGGTCTTGACTCTCACTGGACCCCTGTCCCCGTTGCCACAGACCTATCTCAAGCTCCTTCACGCGCTGGGACTTGTTGAAACTCCCCGGGTGCCTGCAGCCCTCAAACTGCCGGCTGAGCTCGGCCCGTCTTCCCACCGCGTACTCGCCCTTCCTCGCTCTTCTTCCTCCACTGTCCCTACTCCTATTCTCATCCTTCCAGACCCACACCACCCTGAGGCCTGGGCCCCAGGCTCGATGTCCTGACTTGGAGGGCCTCCCCTGTTCCCCTCTGGCCAGGCTAGACCCGCCCCCCGCCCTCCCCCAGGACACGGATGCCCCCAGGATTGCTGGCTGGGACCCGCACACAGTGAGAGGGCACCGAGTATTGACTCGAGGGGTGGCTGTCGCTGTGTGTCTGAGCCCTCGCCGCCCTGCCACGGGCCATCTGAAAAGCTATTGCACTCCTACGGAGGGACCTGAGAGGCGAGCTGAACCCCACGTCGGCCATGGAAGGACATGTGTGTGACGTGTGTGAGGGATGCGCATGAGTGCGATCCGGCCTATGACAGGGCTAGCTTGGGTTAAAGCAGACAAAGGAAAATCTGCCAGTTCAGCTCACTGCGGACCCTCCCCTCAAAGCAGGAGCCCAGGGATGGGCTTCCAGCCACCTGTCTGTCTCCGGGGCCTCAGGAAGCCCCTCATCTCTCACTTCCACCCACCATGCCCAGGGCGCTGAGCCCGGCCCCGCCGGCTAGGCAAGGCTTTGCTCCAGGAGGCCTGGCTTGGCGGGAGCCAGCAGCCTCCAGTTATGCCATCCGTCTTCCCAGCCCCTCGTCTCCTTGTCTGGGGGCTGCCGCCTGGGCTGGGTCTGAGACAGCCGGCTGTGGGGAGGCCTTGCGGCTGTCCCTCTGCCCCAACACAGGGGGAACCTTTCGGAATGCCTCAGGAACAGATAGCTTCGCCTAACTTCAACACCCCACAGGCACCGCCCGCCTGGGAGAAGGTGGGACGGAGCTGCCCAGCCTCCGCGGCTGAACAGCCTCCTTCTCCGCAGCTTGTCCCTCGCTGTCCACCCCAGGGCCGGCCCCGAGCTGCCGGAAGCACAGCCTGCTTGCGTGACAGCAGTGGGATGCTGCCTGCTGGGTGTTCCCCTTTCTGCCCTTCCAGAAAACTCGCTTGGACGGCTGGTGGCTGGCAAGAGTAGGGGAGGGGGGAGGGGAGGGGGGGCCCCCCCCCCCCCCCGGAGGACAGAGCAGGAGCTGAAAGTAGCTGATGGACCGCTTGGGGGTCGGATCGCCAGGGCCTGCCTCACAAGACGGGGACTCTCAAGTGGCCCCGTGTCCTCGGAACTCCTGGGGCCTTGGGTGCTGACAGCACTGCTCTGGGGGTCTCTGGGGGGCTCCTGCTTGGGGCCATGTGATTTCCAGGGGCTGCCAGCCTCGAATGTGCCCACCTCTCTCCCTTTCCCTGAATAGGCCTTCACCCTGCAGCCCCGGCTCCCAAGATGCCCTCCCCTGGGCCCTGGGCGTGTGGCGCTACCTGCAGCTGTGGGCCTGATCCTCGGAGGCCTCCCCTTGGCGGAGGGCTCCTCCCGCGATGCCCACCTCTGGTCCCGGACCACCGGGGCGGGCAGGCCGGCACGGGGCAGTACCTGGAGGCTCAGGAAACGCGAGATCAGCTTGCAAGAGCGCCTCGCCTGCTTGCCTGCCTGCTGGAGGAGACGGCTTTGGAAGTGTAACCCGCCCCAAACCCAATTCCAGGCCCGGCAGGAGGGGGCGGGGACAGGGAGGAGGGGGAGGGGCCGAGTGGAGATGAGGCTTTGGGAAGGAATGCCCTGCTCCGTACCTCCCCACCCCCCCAGCCCCACTGGGAACTTAGCTCGCAGCCTGGTGACGTCACGTTGGCCCGAGCACTGTGGCCCGAGTCCAGCTGTGAATGTGCAGCTCCGAGGGGCTGCCCGCTGCACGCGAAGAGGGAGCGCCAGGCTCTCCGCTTGCCCGGTGGCTTCCCTTGGCCCCTCCCTGGGCATCTCTGGGTGTGCAGGCCTGCGGGTTGGGGTGGGGGGTGGAGTGAGTCCCCATCTATACCCAGGGACTGATAACGGAGCAGCTAAGGAGGGAGCAGGGCAAGGGCTCCAGGGTGAGGTGGCCCACGGACTTCAGAGAGGCTGACCGAGTGCCTGCACAGCAGTGCCACCCAGGTGGTACCCCACACCCCCTTCCACCCTGGAATCTGCCCAGGGCCCTGCTGCGGACTTCTGGAGCCAGGAATTCCCTTTCCCCAGCCCTAATAGCAATCAGATGGTGCAAGTGGAAAATCACAGCGCTCGCTTGGGGCCTGAACCAAGCGGGGAAATTGGCGGGGCTGCGGTGCCTGGTGCGTGCGCTGCTCAGCGGGAGGATGAGTCAGCCTCCCTCGACAGGGGCGAGCCCCCCGTGGGGTCCTGGGGCTCTGAGCCAAAGCCTGGGGGTTGGGGGGCTGCAGCGCAGGGGCCAGAGGGGTTGAGGACTGGGAGGGTGAGGAGCGGCTTTCCCAGGCAGCCACCAGGGAAGGCTCTGCTGCCCTGGACCAAGTTTCTCATGGCCCTGGGGAGCCCCGGGGAATACTGAGTGTAGCCTCTGCGGAACACACAACACACGGTGCCCACGCGTGGGGCTGTTCCGACGGGCCTCGGAAAAAGAACCCAGACAGGGAGCTCTCCTGCACCTGCCATGGGGCTGCAGCACCCCGCGTCCCTGCCCCTTGCGAACCTTCAAGGGGGTGCAGATTGTTCCCTACTGGGTCCCGCAGGCCGGAGGAGGGGGGCTTTGCTTTTAGGGAGGGGTGGGGGGAGGAGTCGAGGATGCTGCAGTTCACAGCCACGCCTGAGGAGGAGGCGGAGGAGAGGCTGGGGACCCTCCCCTCCTCTCCCAGGCCGGCCAGCTGGGGCCCAGCTGGGCCGCTTGTTTACACGCTGAGGCCGGGGGGGGGGGGTGGGGGGCCAATCCAGGCAAGTTCCAAGTGTAATTGCGTTTGGCCTCTTAAAAGGAATTGTGTGAAGTGGGCAGCGGCTCTGAAGTCCACCGCCTTATTTGGTATGGAAATCTGTTTCTTTCAAAACTATGGAGAGGTGCTTGTAAATGGGAAAGCCATCCTTTGCCTGGGTGTGCTGCGTCCCACTGCCTCTCAGCATCCTCCAGCCTGGAGCCTGGGCTCCCTGGGGACCTGGAGGGAACCCCGGCCCCACGTGGGTTCCCTCCAGTCTTGGGTGACCCTGGGCCTCCTGGGAAAAATAACGGCTCTTGGAGTTGCAGTGAGGAGGGAATCAGGGTCCTGGTGACTCCAGAAACATGTCATTCACCCCCCTCTCCCTTCAGCAAGGCCCCTCCCCCTTCAGCAAAGCTCAGGGTGACTTGGAGGTGACTGGCCCAGTGCTGGGCACGTGGAGACTGAGACGCGGTCCTGACGCTTCCAAGCCTCCTCTTCTGTCCTCAACACCAGACAAGCCACTGCCCTCCCACCTACTGTTCTCTGTCCCTCCCAGGAGAACAGGACTTAATTTAGTGGTTGTGTGCCGTGGGCCACAGGTTTCACACCTGCCCAAGCCGCCTACAAGGGTGCAGGCAGGACCTCCTCTGCTGGGCCCTCCTGTGGTCCCTCACCGCCAGATGTTCCCTGGCCGCCATCAGCCCCTCTGGGACCACGATGAAGGTGCAGAGGCAGGCCCGCACACCCATCAGAGTGCCTGCCGGGCACCAGGCATTGTGCTGTGAGCTGATGAGCTGGCGGTAGGTGCCATCAAGCTGGGAGGCAGACCAGAATTAGAGGACCCAGACCTGTCCTCTAAAACCACAACCGGACAGAAAGCACTGGGGCTGGGCACGCCAGCGAAATCAGGATGGCTTCTCGGAGGAGGTGATGAGGGAGCCCATGGGGAAAGTTGGGAAGGAGTGACTAGGTGAGAAGGGGAGGAAGACATCTCTGGCAGAGGAAACTGCATGAGCAAAGGCTCTGGGGTAGGACGTGAGCTGCCCAGGTGAACGGGGGCTGGGTGAGGCCAGGGGGAGGAAGGGAGGGCAGAGGCATGGATGAGGCTCCCAGGCCAGGCAGCTCTGAACAGGCCTTCCTGGCCCAGGATCTTGCCCTCCGTATCCTGTTCTCGCCTTTCTGCCGCCCTTTGTCCCATCTGCTCAGGGGACAAGGGCAGTGACGATGATGACAGTTACAACTGGTCCTCTGAGCCAGGTGGAATGACTTCATCCTCACAGCACCGCCCTTTTGATATGTTTGGGCAACACACGTTTACTGAGCACCTACGATGTGCCCAGACTGTTCTAAAACCTGGGAATCCACTGAGGAAGGAAACAGATAAAGATCCCTGTGTGCAAGATGCCCAGATTCCAGAAATGAGGAATCTCAGACCCAGGGAGCATCTCTGTGTAGCTACTGGACCCCTGCCCCACCCAATGGCAGGACCCGAGCTGGAGGGCTGGGAGCTCTCTGTGTCTACAACTCCAGCACTGGGTACGGAGGGGAGCTCCAGAGGCTCATGTTCTGGTCCTGCCCTGCCTCTGGTGAACCAAGAGAAACAGCCTCTTTCCCAGTTGTACTGTGGAGGAAGGCAGTAGGATTTGAGACGCCCTGTCCCCACCTTCCACTCCAGCTCTGATAGGGTGGTGCTTCTCTTTTCTCAACGGGTCTTTTGAGATACACTTTACACACCAAGTGATGCTGATGTTGTTCAGTCGCTCAGTTATGTCTGACTCTGTGACCCCATGGACTGCAGCACGCCAGGCTCCTCTATTTTCCACTGACTCCCAGGGTTTGCTCAAACTCATGTCCATCGAGTCAGTGATGCCATCTAACCATCTCATCCTCTGCTTCCCCCTTCTCCTTTTGCCTTCAATCTTTCCCAGCATCAGGGTCTTTTCCAATGAGTTAGTTCTTGGCATCAGGTGGTCCAAGTATTGGAACTTCGGCTTCAGCATCAGTCCTTCCAATGAATATTCAGGGTTGATCTCCTTTAGGATTGACTGGTTTGATCTCCTTGCAGGCCAAGGGACTGTCAAGAGTCTTCTCCAGCACCACAATTTGAAAGCATAATTCTTCATCAGTCTGCCTTCCTTATGGTCCACCTCTTACATCCATACATGACTACTGGAAAAACCAAAGCTTTGACTATGTGGACCTTTGTTGACCAAGTGATGTCTCTGATTTTTAATATGCTGTCTAGGTTTGTCATAACTTTCCTTCCAGGGATCAAGCGTCTTTTAACTTTATGGCTGCAGTCACCAGACAATCCACCTCTTTAAAGTCTATGATTCAGGGTTTCACTGGATTCACAGAGTCGTGAACTGTGACTGCAGTCTAATCACAAAACATTGTTGTCAACTTTCAGAAGAACAGAAGAACCTCATACTAGTTAGCAGTCTCCCCAGCCGCCCCCACCCCAGGCCCTGGTCGCCACGCGTCTAATCTCTGTAAATCTACCCATTCTGGACATTCTGTAGAAATAGAATCACACAGGTCTCTTGCGTCTCAGTTCTTCCTCGCGGTGTAAAGTTCTCAAGGTTTTTACATGTTGTGGATTCCCGTGTCAGTGTTGCGTTCCTCTTGGGGGTGACAGGTTGGCTCTTTAGGGTCCAGGCCCCCCTCCTTCTTTTGGCTAAGCTCCTCTAGGAGATGAGGCAAATGTGTGCATGGTCTGGGTTTCCCAGGTTAGTTCCTGAAGCCCTTTGGTTTCAACCCTCGAGATTGAAAAAGTCTCTCCAAGACCTAGCTGGTTTTCCTGATGGGGAAGAGAGAGGAGGACACTTCCTCCCTCCTCTCTCCCCTTCTCCAGCTGGAGCATCTGTGCTGGAATGTGCATGTGGGGAATCTCTGTAGAAACCTGCATTCCCCTGTGTCCTACGTGTGGAAGACTCATCATTTGTTCATTCACACATTCATCATCCTACCTGCTCATCCATCGACCACCCATCCATCATCCATTTTACATCCATCCATCACTCATTCATCCATCACCCATCCATCCATCCATCATCCATCATCCATCCGTCCATCATCCATTTATCTATACAAGCATCCGCTATCCATCTGTCCATTATCCATCCATACATACATACATCATCTATCCATTCACCATCCATCCATCCATTCTTACCTTCATTCAACACATATTTACTGAAGACCAACAATGTTGGTGTTGGGGAAGCAGCTGTGGAGAAATCAGACATGAAGGGAGAGAAACATGTGAACTCAAGAATTCCAACTGGAATCAGTGCAGGTAGGATAATGAACAGGTGTGGTGATAGAAAATGATGTGGTAGGAGAAGAGAAGGTGTGATGTAGTCTGGATAATGCCCCCCCTAGAGATGCTGACATATGTCCTAATCCCCAGATCCTGAGACTAGAGGAACTTATATGGCAAAAGAGACTTTGCAGTTATGATGAAGCTAAGGATACTGAGATGGGGAGCTTACCCAGGGTTATCTGGGTGGGCCCTGTATAATCTCAAGGGTCCTCATAGGAGGGAGGCAGGAGGGTCAGCATGAGATGTGATGACAGGAGATAATCAGGAGATTAGGCAGGAGATGTGATGAGCAAAGAAAGACGTTGGAGGGATATGAAAAGGGGGCCACGGGGCAAGGATGCATTATATTCTAGAAGCTGAAAGAGGCAGGGAAATGGATTGTCCCCTAGGGTCTCCAGCTCTGCCCACACTTTGATTTTAGGCTTCTTATCTCTAGAACTACAAGAGAACAAATGTGTGGAGACGTCCCTGGTGCTCCCACTACAGTGGACATGAGTTCAATCCCACAGGCCCTGTGGAAGCCAAATGAGAGAGAGAGAGAGAATAAACGTGTGTTGTCTTAAAGCACCCAGTTTGGGGTTACAGCCACCCACTGGTTTCAACAGCTATGGGAAGCTAGGGCAGAATGGTAGAAAGGCCTTTTCATCAAGGCCAGGCTGGAAGCTCTTTCTGTTCGAACCAAGGCCGGAGGAAGGGAAGGAGAGGAGCTAGTTTCTCACTGGAGTTCACAGGAACAGTCCAGGATCAAGAAGAGCAGGGGCAAAGGCCCTGAGGCTGGGACAGGTGGAGGAAGAACGGAAAGGGAGGAGGGAGGGCAGGAGGAGGAGGGGTGTACCATGAGGCTGGGGAGGTGGGTGGGGCCTCCAGACCCCCTCCTGGGACCTGAGATGGTTTGTCCCGGGACTGGGGCCTTGGCTGTTTCCCGTCCTCCTAGACTGAGGCTCTCTGCCCAGTTCCTCCCTTTTCTGCTGCCCAGACATTTTCTGCCTGTGTCCGCTTCTCTCCCTCTGCGTGGCCACTACCCTGGGGCAGGCCCGTGGTGTGTCCTGCTCGGACTTCTTACTGGCACAACAGCCTCGGCACTGTCCCAGTCTGTGTTCTGCTCGCTCATCAGACTCCTTAAGGTGGGTTAGCCTGTGGGGACCCTCAGCATCGTCATGCTTGTCTGCCTCAGACTCCTTGGCCAGTCTCGACACCAGCTCTGGCCCACCTCTGCTCATCTGCACCCCTGTTCCCCTCCCTCCACACCTGTATCCTGGGAAACAAACCCCAGTCATCACATCATTTGATCTGTGGCCATTCAGCATGGGATTGAAAAATATGGAAACCTTTAAAAGGCCCCATTTTTATTTTAAAAGTCTACCATGATCATTTCTAAAAGTCATGAATAATAATTCCTTAAAATCAACAAATATCCAGTGTCCACATTTATTGATTTATTGATAGGGTTGTGTGTGTGAATCAGAATCCACCTAGGTGCATGGGTTGATCTGCTTCTTTTTCCCGATTTAAGTTATAGGTTCCCTCGCTGTGTGACTTCTCTGTTGGTGCAGTGGTAAAGAATCCACCTGCCAATGCAGGAAACGTGAGTTCGATCCCTGGATCGGGAAGATCCCCTGGAGAAGGAAATGGCAACCCACTCCAGTATGCTTGCCTGGGAAATTCCATGGACTGAGGAGCCTGGCAGTCCACGGGGTCTCAAAGAGTCAGGCATGACTGAGCAACTGAACAACAGTCCCCTGCAGCCTTTCTCTCTCTGTTTCTCTGTCTCTGAGTTAGATCGGGAAACAGACACATCACATCATCAGGGAAATGAGGGGTTTCATACAGGAAAGTGGGTGGGGCTGGACCACGGACATCTCGAAGGCTGGGACCAGAGGATGTGAGAAGCAGCCACTGCCCGTCTGGACCCCGGACACTCACCCACCCCGTGTGGGTATAGACTCAAGGGAAGTGCTTGGTCCAGCACCACTTAGGGAGGATGCAGTGCGGTGGGTAGACAACCCAGCACAGCCCACCCCACCCCTTTAACTATGCTTAACTTCTTGAGAGGGGGGTGGCGCAAGTAGTTTATGTGAGAGTGAGAGAGTCATCTCCTAGGCAGGTTGATAAGAAGTCTAGGGGTCCCCAGGAAGAGAGGGGTCTGGAATTCTCAAGGAGGAGAAAAGGACACTTTTTTCTCTGCATCCCTTAACCTTAGTCAATTACATAACTCAGTTTAAACTCTATACTAAGGATTATACAACAACAATGTATCTAGGTGGAGGACAGTTTCTCCTCCCTGACAACCTGACTAATCCTGATATCTTAAAATGTATATTATGGGAGTGGGTCTGGAAGATCTTTCTAAGCTAATCCTGACATCTTAAGATGTATAGTGGGTCTAGAAGATCTATTGTCAAGTGTTAATCCTGTTATATCAAAATGTAAATTATGGGAGTAAGTCTTGTGAAGCCTTTACAAGGATTATATAACAATAATTTATCCTCCCTGAGGACAGTCCCTGGATTAAACTTTCTGGCTGATCCTGTTATTGATTCAGTGTATAACTCCACTGCTAACTCTAGCAAGGGGGTACTCTTTCTGCCCCTTTCTGATGCCTATGTCAGAAGCTTTCTCTATCGCCTTTATATATTAATAAAACTTTATTACACAAAAGCTCTGAGCAATCAAGCCTCATCCCTGGCCCCGGATTGAATTCTTCTCTTTCGGAGGCCAAGATTCCCAGTGTCTTTGCTGTGATTTCGTCAACAACCTTTCAAGAGGTGGTCCCAGGAAGCACTACCCAGAGATGGGGAAGTGAGACAGGAAGGAGAAGACTGTTGAGAATTCGCTTCTGCCTGGCTTGGAACCGTCTAGTCCTCAGCTCACCAGCCCCCAGTCTCCATCTGTGGGTTACCGTGACAATAGCAAAATGTTTGCAGGGGCCCCAGAGAGGGTGACTTGAGGGGGAGGGGACAGGCTGGCAGTCGGGATGGGGGGTTGCTGTAAACCTACTCTTGACTTGGAGGAGGGGCAAGAGGGAGGCGGGCGAGGAATGACGCTGCACCAAGTCCCCGGGTCACTTCCTGCATTTCCGCTGGGCCCGCTATTGGGGCATGTGGACACTCAAGACAAAACCATGCCTTGATCCCCACACGGAATTAGTCACAGCTTTCCGTGGGTCTAGTGCAGAATTGGGGAGTTGTTCTCCAGTCTGAGCTCTGTTGTCTCCTCTTTGTGGGAGCCCATGTTTCTGAAACTTTCTGGCAGAAGTAGCTGTTTTCCAGATAACACTCAGAATTGTTTAGCTCCTTGTACAGCTGTTCAATCTGGAATTTCCCCCCAAGGCTTGAGCTAGCTGAACAGATTATGCTGGTTGGTATGTGTGTGTATTTCAAGTCATTAAAAATTAAAAATATAAAATCCCAGTATCTTTTAAAGTATATGATGGTAAAATGCATCTAACAGAAAACTTGCCATTTTAATTGTGTTTTTTTTTTTTAGTGAATTTTTAAAAGTTTTGGCTGTTCTGGGTCCTTGTTGCTCTGAGTGGGCTTTCTCTAGTTGCGGCGTGCAGGCTTCTCATTGCGGTGGCTTCTCTCATCGCCGCCGAGCAGGGCCTTTGGGCTCGCGGGCTTCAGCAGCTGCAGCACGTGGGTTTGGTAGCTGTGGCGTGTGGGCTTAGCTGCTCTGCAGCCCGTGGAGTCCTCCCGGGCCTGGGATCAAACCCATTAGATTCTTACTCACTGGACCACCAGGGAAGTCCCCATTTTAACCATTTCTAAGCGTACCGTTCTGTGGCATTAAGTACATTCACGGTGCTGGGTGACCAGCTCCTCCATCATCTCCAAAACTCTTTATCTAGTAAAACTGGGACTCTGTCCCCATTAAACATGAACTCCCCGACCCCTTCCCCAGTTCCTGGCCCCACCATCTTATTTTCTGTCTCCATGGATGTGACGACTCTAGGGACCACATATGAGTGGAGTCGTGCAGCATTTGTCCTTTTGTGACCCGTTTGTCTCACTTAGCATGACGTGCTTAGGGTTCATCCATGTGGTGGCATGTGTCAGAACGTCCTTCCTCAAGGGAGAGCCACATTCCGTTGTATGGGTGGACCACATTCTGTTTATCCATTCATCTGTGGATGGACACTTGGACTGCTTCCGTGTTTGGGTTGCAAATACCTGTTTGAGGGCTTGCTTTCCATTTTCTTGGGGAAATACCCAGAATCAGAATTGCTGGATCACATGATCATTCTAGTTCTAATTCTTTGGGGGGGGGGGACCATTTTGCTCCCTGTTTTACATTCCCACCAAAGCTGCACAAAGCTTCCAATTATTCCACATCCTCACCAACACCAGTTATTTTCTATGCTTTTTTCACAGTAGCCATTCTAATGGGTGTGAGGGGATCCCTTAATTTAACTTTTGAATACAGAAAATAATATCTTTCTACCTAACAGAACCCCATTGTCCCCTGTACAATCAAAGACATACTAATTCTCCTTCCAAATAAGGAGATACAAAGTTCCATCTCTAGGCAGTGTTTTCTAGCTGAGCTGCAATCCCCTTCTATATCTTGTGACTTAAAATACTAGATATTGGTTGAACCAGTGTATTTTTTCAAATTAAAAAAATTATTTAATTATTCAGTTGTTCTGGGTCTTCCTTGCTGTACACAGGATTTTCAGTTGTGGCATATGGGATTTAGTTCCCCTACCAGGGACTGAACCTGGGCCCCCTGCATTGGGAATGCAGGGTCTTAGCCACTGGACCACCAGGGAAGGTCCTTGAGCTGCTATTAACCCACTTTATAGTCGTTGGACTATCAGCTGGATCTGGGGAGGAAATACAGACAGCATTAGTCCTGTAATCCAACCAGGTGGATATACCCTCTTTTCCCTCTATTCATTCTATACCCATTCCCTTTGCCCCATCTCAGCTCATCCTGGTTCTTTGCCTGGTGGGGTGACCAACACTTCATTCCTGAAGGATCTATGCCCTTCATGGGTCACTTAGATTTCCCTTAGGTTTGTTCTGCAGGACATGAGTGTCCTCAGGGATGCCCCAGAGAATCTTCTGGACTCCAGGCATAGGCTCTCTGTGGCATTCCCCCTTGGAACCAGGATTAGTCATGCCTGCTGGTACAGTAACCCCCTACTTCATCTCTTCTTTAGGCACATAAACAGTCTTCGAGAAACTGCAAAGCATCATCACTCAGCCAGTAAAGGGCCATCTCTTCGTTCAGTGATGCTTAGGATGACGTGGTGAGACAGAGGAGCCAGCGGGCTTAATCCTGATGATGTCCTTCATTTGTGGAGAAGTGAGTTCCTTGATGGGAAGCAGTGTGTGTTGCGGGCATATAATAATGGCCAAGGAGCTTCCAGATGTCCACGGATGGAGGTTTCCTCAGAACGGCAGGGAAGGCGAATTCCTGTTCAGAGCAAGTGATTATTCCAGGAAAATCGAATCACTGCCCCTCCCATGATGGAAGTGGTCCAATTAAATCAGCCTGCCACCAGTTGGCTGGCAGTCCCCCTGGGGAATGATATCCTCGGATGGAGTAGTTGGGCATACAGCAGTGGGGGAGGGGTGCTGGTCAGCTTTGGTGCAGAGAGGCTTGGGTTGCTGGGCCCAGGCAAACAAGGTGGCTGGGAACACCAGTTGGCTGATGCCATCCCGCGGACCATCTTGTCCCTCTGATGACAGACAGCCTCCTCTGTGAAGGTGGACCCTGGTCAGCACTTACATGGGACGCAGACACCTGTCTGGCTGCCTTGTGCCCGCTCCGAGAGGTTCTTCCTCAGGCCCCTTCTCCTGATCTCCTAGGACCAAACATCCAGTCTTGTTCCTTCGGAGTCCCTGACCATCCATTAAGCCCTGCTGACAAGTCAGTGTGGATGCACATCTCTGACCTTCTCTCCTTACAAATAAGAGGAACAGCCAGGTGCATGCCTGACATTCCGTCCCCGCTCCCTTCAGGACCACCTCCCTGGAGCTGCAGGGTTTCCGCTGTCTACTCTCAGGCAATGCCAGCATATCATTCAAGCCTGAATCTTTCTTCCTGGTGCTCTGTTCATTTTTATAAGGGACTTGGGGGAGAGCAAAACATGATAGCATCACTGTTCCATCTTCCCCAAACTGCCTTCAAGTCCACTTGAAACAGAAATAGGAGTGAAGAATTGATGCTTTCAATCTGTGATGCTGGAGAAGACTTCTGACCTTGGACAGCAAGGAGATCAAACCAGTCAATGCTAAAGGAAATCAACCCTGACTATTCACTGAAAGGACTGATGCTGAAGCTAAAGCTCCAGTCCTTTGGCCACCTGTTGTGAAGAGCTGACTCATTGGAAAAGACTCTGATGCTGGGAAAGATGGAAGGCAAAAGGAGAAGGGAGAGGCAGAGGATGAGATGGTTAAGTGGCATCACTGACTCATTTGACATGAATTTGAGTAAACTCTGGGAGATGGTGAAGGACAGAGGAGCCTGGAGTGCTGCAGTCCATGGGGTTGCAAAGAATCAGACAAATTAGTGAGTGAAAAACAACAGTAGCAGAAACATCTGTTCTGAAAGTCCCTGGCTTGATGGCAGCTTGAGGCGGGCTCTTCAGCAGAAATGAGCAGTGCCACTGAGCAGAGCATGAGACCCACGGGGACCTGGGTCTTTCCAGGCCCCATTGCCAGACTGCCAGGCCCAGTGGAGAGAGCTGTGGGCTGGGCCACCATCACAGCCCTCCATGCGCTTGACTGACAGGGCAAGCGAGGCTGGGTTCCAGCTAGCGCCTGCGCCCTGGGCCCCTTCCTGGTGCTGCAGCCCTCCGCCCCTTCCATGTCCGTGGGCTCGCTGACCACAGGGAGGGCCAGACTGCCTGCCTTGAAGGCCTCTCTCTGCGGTGGGATTCCCTCCCAGGGGGTCTGCAAAGGGGCCTCTCCCTGAGATGGCTTGAGCCATCCCAGGTGAATGCTTGCCCTCTTGGCTCTGAACTGCCCCCGATCCCTCCCAGCAGAAATTTGGGGTTCCTTCGCCTCTGTGGTCACATGTGCCACTTGCAGCTTCACGTGGGGATGGGCCTTGGGGTTCGGGGGCAGGTGGACAAGCAGAGCCAGGAGAGTCAAAGGGATTTGGCCAGTTACGGAGTCGCTGGCCCATCCCAGGTCAGCCCAGCTGGAGGGACCTCCTGGCAGAGAGACCCCAGGGTGATGACCCTCTGGAGGAGTCACCTCAACTTTCCAACCTCCACCCCAGAAACAGGCTGCTCAGTTCCCTGGTTGATACGGGCCTTTTCCAACCTCTGTACTCAAGAGTTCTCCCTACCTGCTGGTTCCTGGAGGACTTCCACCATCTTCAGGGTCCCTTTTAAATGCCACCTCCTCCAGGAAGCCCTCCCCTGAAGCCCTGTCAGGACATGGCACACATCCTGGAGTCTCTCATTGCAGGATGAATGGGTCCAATGCGGCTCCCTCAGCCAGATCTGAAGGGCAGTGAAGTTCCCTTCCCAGCTCTGGGACGTTGCCAGCGCTCCGAGGAGCTCACATGTTCCTGAATCGTGTGGGGAGTTCCCCTCCACCCACAGAACAGACCTTACCGTGACCTGCCAGGTCCACTGGCCTGGCTTAGATCCCTGGCAGGACCCGCCCTCCTTAGCCTGGATGCCTCTTGGTCCCTCCCTGTCTGGGGACCAGTTTCCCTGGTCCTGGTGGCTTCTGTCCCTTGGGCCCATGCCCCAAGAGGAGCCTGGGCAGCTGGCCTAGCAGCAAGTTCATAGTCCGGGCTGCTTCCAGGCAGCTGCAGGGCCTGCTCTATCCCTGCCCCGCAGTCTCCTGTTCACCTTCCCTGAGGCCTGAGGCCACCTCCTGCTCAGCCCCGGTTCTTTCATTCTTTTTTCTTGCACTCTTCTAATATTTCCTGGTTTATTTGGCTGTCTCGGCTCTCAGTTGCCACACACGGGATCTCCCACTGGCCCTGCTCCAGCAGGTGTATGCTCCAGTTGCGATGTGGGCTTAGTTGCCCCTCAGCACATGGGATCTTGGTTTCCCGACCAAGGGTCGAACCCGAGTCCCCTGCATTGCAAGGCGTACTCTTAACCCCTGGACCACTAGCCCCCTTTCTGTGCTGTGGCCTTGCCTTTCTCCGTTCATCATCTGAGGTCAAAGGGGCCTTTCAGATATTGGAGGGGTAGCTTCGCCTAAACCTTTGACACTCTGCCTGCCCTTGGGTAACTTGCTGATGTGTGACGTGTGTTTCGGTTTATACAAGTTTCCAAGGGCAACTTCTCCCAAGAGGATCAAGCCTATTGGGTCTCCCTGAGGCATGTGGCAATAGGTGGCACTCTTGGAGACCATGTTGGCAAAGGTTTAGGCAAAATTATCCCTGACCTTTGACTAGTATTACTATGGATGGTGTGGAGGTGCCTCTCGGGACAGGGATTCCATCTGGAGTGAACGATGCCTGTCTACTGTGTAACACGTACATCATCTGCGATATTGCCCAGGCCCATCTGAAATATCTGCAGAAGCTGAAGTTCAGCTCTAAGACAGTGGTTAGCTGTGAGGTGTGCATCCTGGGGACTGATGTGAACTTGCCTGATGGGCTTTGCTGGGACTGAGCAGGTGGAAACCTTGGCTGAGTTGCCGAGGCATAGTAGCTTCACTCAGTCTCCTTAGAAAGGATACTATGTGAATGCTTGCTTGGTCGCATGTTCAGTGATTTTCCCGACTTTTCAAATCGCTTGCCAGCCATAACCCTGGTGGGTACAACTGACAATAGAGGAAAAGTTGGGGAGGGTCTTATTGTGTCTAGACTGGTCCAATGAAAGAGTCTTGCAAGCCACGTTAGAACGTCTGCCTTATGGGCTCCCCCCAGGAAGGAAAAAATGATCTTCTACCCTTGTTTCTAAGTGTTCATCTTTAGATTTGGAAAAATGTTAAGCATTTATTTTGATGTCAAAATAAAAACTAATTTCATACTGAAAAAAAAAGATACTGCAGGATACAAATGGAGCCAGGTGACCCCCACCCACAGCCCCTTTTAAGGCATGGGGTCAAGACGTATTTGTACTGCGGCACCTCCAGTCCCAAGGGATTCCCACGGGGCATCTGGTCTCCTGGGGAGTGGGGAGGGGTCTGCCTCCTTCCCCTCTAATCCACTGCTTCCAACCACCATACCTGAAAACAATAAATCCCATTGTGTTTATCTCCTGAGCTTCAGACTGTCCAGATGCACCCTGTTGTTCTCAGAAGAAGCCACCCCTTAGCTTGGATCCCAAACCCTATGGGGTCTGCTGCTGGCCCCTCTCTCTCTACTGCTCCCCTCCGGCATACTGTCCTCAGCTCGCTGTTGTTCCCCCTAAATGCCATGCCCTCTCCTGCCCTGACCCGTGGCTAACTCCTCCTCATCCTTCAGACCCCAGCTAAAATGTCACCTCTTCCTAGAAGCCCTCCCAGACCGTCTTGTGTAAAGACGGCCTCTGTGTAGGTTTTTTAGAATCGAGACTTTGGTTTGTTTGTTTTGCTTTATTATGTTTTAATTAGTTGACTTATTGAGTTGAGCCGGGCCTTAGTTTAGGTATGTGGGATCTTCAGTCTTTGTGGTGGCATGCAGGATCCTTTAGCTGTGACATGCAAACTCAGTTGCGGCCTGTGGGATCTAGCTCCCTGACTAGACATTGAACCCCCTAAGAGCACAGTCTTAGTCACTGGACCACCAGGGAAGTTCCTAGAATTCAGATTTAATGAATTTTCTTACCATAAAAATCCCATGTACAGACGAGCCTGGCGGACTACCGTTCATGGGGTTGAAAAGGGTCAGACATGACTGACCACACACCCCATATAACTCACCCCTTTAAAGCACACAATTCAGTGGTTTTTAGTATGTTCACAGGTTGTGCAACCACCATCACCCTCTGATTTCAGAACACTCTCATCACCCACAAAAGAAACTTCCTGTCCATCAGCAGTCACTCCACACCCTCCCTTGCCCCGGGGCCTGGCAGTCACCAACCTGCCTGTCTCACCTCTGTGGGTTTACCTCTTCTGGACATCTCATGTGAATGGAATCCTACAATACAAGGTCATAGGCATCTGATTCTTCCACTAAGCATAGTTATTGTCAGGAGTCAGCACCTCCTTCTTTTTTATGGCTAAATAATATGCCCTTGTGGGGGCTTCCCAGGTGGGGCGGTGGTAAAGAATCTGCTTGCCAATGCAGGAGACCTGGGTTTGATCCCTGGGTCAGGAAGATCCCCTGGAGGAAGAAATGGCAACCCACTCTAGTGCTCTTGCCTGGAAAATCCCATGGCCAGAGAAGCCTGGTGGGCTATAGTCCACGGGGTCGAAAAGAGTCGGATGCAACTGAGCAAACAAGACCACAACATGCTCTTGTACAGATTTGACACGTTTTGTTTATCCACCCCTCACTCCCTTTGTGCACGAATCTAACATGTGCTTTGTATTTCCCCACCGGGTTCTTCTCGTTTTTCTTTCTTTTTCCAAATATAGATTCATTTTAATTGTTTTATTTTTTTGCCACACCGTGTGGCATGTGGGATCTTAGTTCCCCGACCAGGGATTGAACCTGTGTCCCCTGCAATGGAAGCATGGAGTCCTAACCACCGGACTGCCAGGGAAGTCCCTCCTCTTGTTTTCTATCTCTTTGATGAGACACTGTCTCCGGGAGGACGGGCCTGATTGAGTGCTGGTGGCTGGGCCTCCGTGTGTGGCCAGGGCTGGGCACACGGGGAGCTCGGTGAAGAGGGCTGCACCGGGCAGTATGAGCTCGGCCAGGCCGATTGCGTCCTCTGGCCAGCCCTGGGCTTCTCTGTGCCCGGAGACCTGCGCCCTAGGAGAGGCCCAGCCAATGACTGTGTTGCAAGGGAGTTGGGGGAACACCTGGGCTTCCTCTCCCCTAGGGGGTGGGGCCACCCTGAGGTTTCTCTGTGAGGTCCCCACCGGGACTGATGCTACTGGCTGATGGGGCACCTTCTATGGCTTCCTTCCCTCCCCTGATCTGTCTTTGGGGATCATCGTCCAAGTTCAGTTCAGTTCAGTCACTTAGTTGTATCCAACTCTTTGCGACCCCATGGACTGCAGCTCGCCAGGCTTCCCTGTCCATCACCAACTCCCGGAGTTTACTCAAACTCATGTCCATCAAGTCGGTGATGCCATCCAACCATCTCATCCTCTGTTGTCCCCTTCTCCTCCTGCCTTCAATCTTTCCCAGCATCAGGGGCTTTTCCATTGAGTCAGTTCTTTGCCTCAGGTGGCCAAAGTATTGGAGTTTCAGCTTCAGCATCTGTCCTTCCAATGAATATTCAGGACTGATTTCCTTTAGGATGGACTGGTTGGATCTCCTTGCAGTCCACGGCACTCTCCCCTTCTCCAGCACCACAGTTCAAAAGCATTGTCGTCCCAATCCATCGCCCAAACCCTGTCTCGCCCTCCCAGCCCAGTGGGACCTGGGTGTGCTTGCCTGCCCTGGAAAGGCCTCAGATTCCTCCCAGCCTGACACAGCCCCCTCTCTCCCAGGCTCTCATTCGGGCTCCCCACGGGCCTTCTCTCCAGCAGGCACCCCATCCCCGAAGGCTTCTGGGCTCTGTCCTCCTGCCCTGGCCCTGCCGACCCTCATCACCCACAACTCTTCCCTTGGCCGCCACCCCAGGCCTCTCGGTTCCCAGTGCGACCAACGACCCGGGTCTCCCCAGATTCCTGCTGTTTGTGTCATGTGTGGGAGAACTCAAAATAGCCAGTGCAGCCTATGCCCAGCCTGGGAAGTAGATGGTTTTCCCAGGGGCTGGTCCCCAGGGCACACACGATGTCCTGCTCACCAATGCCCCAGCTTCTGGCCCCATGCTCAGCGGACATACCCTCTTCCCAGGCTTGGGCAGGCTTGATGTCCACCGAGTCCCTCACTCACTGTGTGGCTGTAGACAAAGTACGTGGCCTCTCTGAGCCTCAGTTTCCCCAAGCGCAGAGGTAGGATCACTGCTTTGCTAATCTTGGTCGTCATTTCAGGAATGAAGGGCGACAAAGGCCTTGAGAATTCTTTGTGATCTTAAAACACTGAGTTGCGTTTCTCCCAGAGACGGTGGAGGAGGGAGGCAGGGGAGGAGCATGAACAGGGTCTGAGGCCCTGTTGTGTGTCCTTTGTCTTTGCAAATGGGAGTGGCCATTTTCACTGTTTCCATTTCATGGAAGTAGAGACTGAGGCTTGGCAAGGGGATGGGGCTACCTGAGCTCAGGATGGTGGTTGTGGACAAGGATATGAATTCAGAGCTGAAGGATTTTCCCTTTGAGGACAGGTGATTTGAATGCTTTTCTACTTGCTTTTTTGTTTTTAGTGTTGCCTCACTTGCATATGGGATCTTAGTTTCCTGGGCAGGGATTGAACCCGTGTTCCCTGCATTGGAAGTGCTGAGTCTTAACCACCGCACCACCAAGGAAGCCCTTTCTGTGTGCTTTTAGAAGTCATTTGAAACTGCTCTGAAGAGCAGTTTTTGTCTTATTCAATCAACAAGAGCAATTCCTGGCATGCAGAAGGCGCTCAATAGATGGATGAATCATGGATGAATGAGTGATTGAATGAATCAAACCATAAAGCTATATTGGCTTTATGGGCACATAAACCATCGACAGAGGAGCCTGGTGGGCTATGGTCCAAGGCGGCGTAAAGAGTGGGACACGACTGAGTGGCTGAGCAAGCATGCACACGCATGCACAAACCATGGTGTCTGCTTTCCACTCCTGCAGTTGACAGGGGAGACCCAGCCCCAAGGTGAACATTGGCCTGGTGCATCCAAGAAGGAAACGGATGTGGCCAAGCAGTGTCAGGAGCAGGCCCAGGGTGCCGGTCATGGCCCCAGGCTGGGAGGGTGTCTGGGCCCCTCTCGGGTCTCCTCCGTGTCCTGGCAGCCTCCCCAGGGCAGTTCCATTTGTTGCTGTTGTTCAGTTGCTCAGTTGTGTCCGATTCTTTGCGATCCCATTGACTGCAGCACACCAGGCCTCCCTGTCCATCACTATCTCCCGGAGTTTGCTCAAACTCATGTCCACTGAGTCAACGATGCCATCCAACCATCTCATCTCTGTCGTCCTCTTCTCCTCTTGCCTTCAATCTTTCCCAGCATCAGAGTCTTTTCCAATGAGTCAGCTCTTTGCATCAGGCTGCCAAAGTATTGGAGCTTCAGCTTCATTAGGGCAGAGGTTCCATTATTTCTCTGTAAAACAATGTGGGAATGAGACATGGAACTCGTTGCCCAAAATAACATGGCTGCAAGCATGCATTTGGAAGCTGAGGGGGCATTTCTGTCATTCAAACCAAGTTTGGTGTGACCTGAGGGAGAGAAAGTTCTCTGTTGACAGTGTGAGCCTCCAACAGTGGCCCTGATGCGACATGAGGGATGCCCGGGCTGACCCAAAGTCGCTGTCCCCACCAAGAGGACGCCTTCTTCCACTGCAGGTTCCAAGGGACGCTGATGACAAGAGCCAGTCTGGAGAGGCAGCTTTGGAAGGCGGGTGGATTCCTCATTCATTTAGGGCGTGTGTGGGGAGGGGGTGGCTGGAGTCAGGAGGACACTGGCCCCTGATGACTCTCACGTCTGTTTTCTTGCCTGGGGGCAGGGCAGGAAATGGAGTTTATGACAAGGATGCTTTTTCTTGTCTGCTTTGCAAACCAGGGATTCTGTGAGTGCCTGTGGCTTCTTCTGGGCTGGCCTTGTTTGCAGGGGAGAAGCTGGTGCTTTGTTGCTTTGGAGGGTCACCCGAGCCCACGCCAAGGCCCCCTTGGCCCTTCCCCAGGCCTGGTCTGTTGCGGCCTGTCCTCTGGGGTGGCCTGACTCTCCGGTCTGCATTTCATTCTGAGTGGGTCCTGGACTCCTGGACTCAGGTGGGCTGGATCTGGTGACTGGTTCTCACCAACAGAACACAGTAGGAGTGATGGGTGTTACTTCTGAGATTAGGTTCTAGAAGATGGTGATTTCTATCGTGTGAGTCCGCTCTGACTTTTCTCACTTTCTTGTCCTGATGAAGCCGGCTGCCCTGTCATTGGCAGCCCTTTGGAGAGGCCAACAGCCAGGGAACTGAGACTCTGGGTCCATTAGCCCATGAGGAACTGAACTCAGCCTCTAGCCACTGAGTGAGCCAGGCTTCTGCAGATGTATGCAGCCTCTGCTGCATCTTGATCACAGCTTGCAAGAGATGCAAGGAGGCAGGCAGCTAAGCTGCCTTCAGATTCCAGTCTTGGAAAAGCTGGGAGACATCAGACATGGTTTGAAAATGTGACATTTCAGGGTTATTTGTTATGCAGCTGTAGATAGTAGATAGCCATTACACGTATTTCGTTGAATGTGTCTTAGGAGACACATAAGCAACGTGTGAAATTGGGACATTTATTGCTTGCTGTTGTTGTTTAGTCACTAAATCATGCCCGACTCTTTGTGACCCCATGGACTGAGGAGGCTGGTGGGATTTCCCAGGCAAGAATACTAGAGTGGGTTGCCATTTCCTTCTCCAGGGGAATCTTCTGGACCCAGGGATCAAATCTGTGTCTTCTGCAGATTCTTTACCTCTGAGCCACTAGGGAAGCCCATAAGCAGCACATGAAATTGGGACATTTGTGCGTAGGAGACCCATGGGGCTCTGCTCAGCATCAGGCTGAGGATGAGGGTGAGCAGGTCCGTGGCAGGAAGAGGAAGGAGAGAGGAAAATGTGGGTAGGGGTGTCAGCTGACACCCCGGGTCTCCTGCAGGCTTGCTTCCCAGTCTGGGTCACCAGAAGAACCCATGGACAGAGCTGGTAAGAAGCCTGGTGACCTCCTACAACCTCATCCACAGACAGCAGGAGACCCTGGCAGAGCTTTGTCACCTCTGGCCTCAGTTTCCCCATCCCACGGCCTTTTGCTGAGGGTGTGGAGAGAGCCCACTGAGTCTGCCTCCCTTCCTCCAAGCTTGGGGAACGCCATCACAGCACGCTTTTTTCCATTTCTGTTGGCCTCCTCCATTGGACAGACAGACAGGGAGCTCAGAGGGCTGGCTGGCCGTCGTCATGGAGTGCCTCCCTCTGTCCAGCGCCTGACATGCGTCACCTTGCTTGAACTTTCTCAACTGTCATGTGTATGATAGTCGCTCAGTCGTGTCCAACTCTTTGTGATCCCAAGGACTGTGTCCTGCCAGGCTCCTCTGTCCATGGGATTCTCCAGGCAAGAACACTGGAGTGGGTTACCATTTTCTTCTCCAGGGGATCTTCCCAACACAGGGATTGAATTCTGGTCTTCAGTGGAGGCGAATTCTTTGCCATCTGAGCCACCAGGGAAGTCTAACAGCCGTGAGAGGCTGCTGTAAGCAGCAGTCAGAATGTCAGCGTCCCAACCGCCTGTTTTGTTCACTGTGTATCCTAGCACCCAGTCTGGTGTCTGTGGCACAGCAGGTGCTCAGTACACTTGCTGGGCAGGACCGGCTGAGTGACGGCTCCTGGTCAACCTCACAGAGTGGCTGGACTTGGAGGAGGCAGCTCACCCAAGGGCTGGACCTCAGCCAAGGTTACATTGCCTTTGACGGGTGGTGCTGGGGGAGCTGTGAGTGCCCAGGGACTCCTGAGGGCCGATGCAATCTCCTTCAAGCTTCATAGCTGTCTTGGTTTTGTTTTGATCCTATTTCACAGAGGAGGAAACTGAGGCACGCAGAAGGGCCATGACTTGCCCTAAGTAGTCACATCAAGACCGGATGGTGTCTCTCTGGTTTCACTCCCAGGCCAGCACTGCTCCCTTGGTCCTGCCCCCCTCAGCCAGTGCCCCGGGTCCCAGGAGGTCCACACATGGGACCACCAGTCTACCCAGAGCACCCTCCTAGGCTTTACTCTCCCCACAGTCACCTCAAAGCATAAGGCTGACCGACTAACTGAAAGGTAGCAATGGACACAGCCCAGAGGCTGGGACAGTTTGGTTGTACCAAGGACATACATTGGCATCTGAGAAGGCTTGTACCTATTTCCCCTTTGCCTAGAGCTCCTTCTGTTAACCCTGTGTTCAGCATCTAAACTAGCCTTGCTTGCACCAAAAAGTCCATGTAAATGCTTGCTCAGCACTGCATTCCACTCTGGCCTCGTGAGTTTGTACAAACATCAAAGGAATTCTTTAATTGCAATAAAGACAAGTCCTTGGGGGATGGGCCCTTTTTTCCAAAGTGTTAGTTGCTTAGTTGTGTTCAACTCTTTGCAACCCCATGGTCTCTAGCCCACCAGGCTCCTCTGTCCATGGAATTCTCCAGGCAAGAATAGTGGAGTGGGTCATCATTCTCTTCTCCAGGGGATCTTCCTGACCCAGGGAACAAACCTGGGTCTCCTGTATTGCCAGCAGATTCTTTACTGTCTGAGCCACCAGGGAAGCCCAGAGCTGTGTGCATCTATTATTTGCTTTTTCAGAATAAAAAAATCTTACTTTCTCCCAGGTTTGAAAATACAAACTGATTAAAAAAAAAAACCCAAACCAAATCCACAAACACATCCTGTGATTTCTCTCTACTGTGGGAGAACCACAGTATTGCCCTCCAGGGTTGTATCATCTTTTAAATACTTGCCAAGTGTTAGGCTCACTGATTTCATTATTACTGCAATTTGTATGTCTTTATTTTAATGAGGTAGAGCTTTGCTTCAAGCATTCATTATTCATATTCCTGCTTATGTGAGCTTCTGGTTCTTATCCTTTGCCCTGTTCCCACAACTCTAATGCTGGGAAAGATTGAGGGCAGGAGAAGTGGGGGATAGAAGATGAGATGGTTGGACGGCATCACCGACTTCAACGGACAGGAGGTTGAGCAAACTCTAGACTGTGAAGGACAGTGCGCTGCAGTCCATGGGGGTCACAAAGCATCAGGCACGACTTAGCGACTGAACAACACCAATGGGGAATTTAATCTTTTTCTTATTGATCTTTCAGAACTCATGTCTGTTGAGTCGGTGATGCCATCCAACCATCTCATCCTCTGTCACCCCCTTCTCCCACCTTCAATCTTTCCCAGCATCAGGGTTTTTTCCAATGAGTTAGTTCTTCGCATCAGGTGGCCAAAGTATTGGAGTTTTAGTTTCAGCATCTGTCCTTCCAATGAAGGAGGGTCGACCCGGCCCAAGGATGAGCATTCCTAACTCGTGCTCACGAGGGGCGGACTGAGCCGGCCAGACCACCCGTTAGGAACGCGCTTCTCCCTGCCCCTGGAAGGTCTTTATAGCCCCTCCCACCAGGAAGCTGAGTCCCGCCCACAAGGGGCATGTGTTCGGGTAAGTCCCGCCTCCACGAGCAAGCTCTCCATCCTTATTGGCTGGAGGCAAGGGCCGCCCCTTCATGACAGTGCTGTCCCCGCCTCCGCCCGAACCCCGGGGCGGGGACACTGCGCCTGCGCGGTGGCGCTCGCGTTTAGCGCCTCTGCTCTGTCCGGGTCGCTGGCGGAGACCCGATGGCGGACACCCGGGAAGAATCGGAACCCCTTCTGAGCCGGGCCCGCGGCGGCAGCGGCCGCGACTGCCCAAGGGGCGTGCCCACTTGCAGCAGCGTCCAAGAGGGCCCTGGTGAGCCGCGGCCTGGGGAGGGGCCGGGCCGCTCGGGGCGGCGCATCGGGGTCCCGGCGGCCCGCGTCCCTGCTGTCGCCGCGGGCGCGCCCCCTCCCCCGGCCGGGGTCCGATCGCGCCTTGCGGGGGGCTGGGCGGCTGCCCCCTGCGGACCCCGATCCCGTCCTTGGCATGGAGCTGGGGGCGCGGGGTCGCTGGGGGGTGGGGTCTCGCCCTGCGCCACAGACCGGCTGGACAGCGAGGCCTCGCTCAGCCCGGGGGGCAGCCAGCCCGGTCCCCCCACCCTACCCCCCAGCCCCCTCCGTGGACCCGGGCCCTCGTACTTTCCGTGGATCGCCTTGGTGACTCCTAGGAGGAAGTACTTCCGTTTTCCCAAGTTCTTCTCGGGGACAGTGAGGCACAGAGAGTGGCGTTCCCCTACCCAAGGTCACACAGCCAGGGAATGGCCGAGGTGAAGTTCTAACCCAGCCGGGAGTGGGGAGTGAACTGTGAGGCTTCCCAAATCGGGGCGGCTTCCTGCCTTTGCCCTCTGCAGCTCTGGCCTGCCCTTCCTGTTTATCCGCACAAAGACTGCTGATTCCCGGGGAGGCCTGGGCAGGCCAGGGCGGGGGGAGGCCTTCCGTCCCTGTCAGGTCCCAGGGGCACTGGGTGCTGGATTTGGGAGGGAAGGGCCTCGGCCTCCTTTTATGGAGGAGGAAACTGAGACCCTGAGAATATCCACAACTGGGGCAAGATCACAGCCCTGGGACCTGCCGCAGCTGCTGTTGGCCCACATGGGGTGCTCCTTAAGGGGCCACCTGGGCTCCTGCTGCTCCTTGGCTGGGGGGGTCTGTACCGTGTGCCTGACTGTTGGGGCGGGTCCCTGGCCGGAGGTAGGAAACATGCCCACCTGCCCATCTCAGAGCCTGTCCCAGGACAGTTCTCCATCCAGCCTGTGCCAGGCCTCCCAGGGCCCTGGACAAGGGACATAGGACATGGTGGTGTTCGGGGGCAGCAGACGTTGTGTCTGGAGGTCTGGGTGCCTCTCTGGTGTTGCCACTTCCTGGCCGTGCGACCTTGGCAGGTTTGACCTTTCTGTTGTTGTTCAGTCGCTCAGTCGGGTCTGACTCTTTCCGACCCCATGGACTGCAGCACGCCAGGCTTCCCTGTCCTTCACCATCTCCTGGAGTTGGCTCAAACTCACGTCCGTTGAATTGATGATGCCAACCTTTCTGAGTCTCAGTAAGATGGAGGTGGTCACTAGGGCTGCCCTGGAGGGGGGCTTTGTGAGGATTCAAGGAGAGTCTAGGTGCCCGGCCAGGTGGCAAAGCTGGTGCTCACTGGTGCCAGTAGCCATTCCGGGCAGAGAACTGTGATCATCGCAGACCCAGCCCTGGGAGAACGCACAGCCAGGCAGATGAGACCCTCACTGTAGAGGCAAGAATGGTCGGGCAGTGTGGCTGATGTCGGGGGGCTCTGGGGAGGAATCTTTGTCCTGCCCTGTGGCCTTGGTGAGGGCTTCTGAGAACACAGACAAGACACTCTGTATTCTGGATCTCCCTGGCCAGGCTATCCAGCCAGGCTCTACTCACTGAGTTCCCCCCAGCTCCCGTACGGGGCTGCTGGATAGGACCCGGAGCTCAGGGTCTGTCTGGCCTGCAGCCGCAACAAGGGTGGGGGAAGGCTGCTGCTGGGTGCCCCTTGGGCCCCAGTGGGGCCCGTGATCAGGTCCTGATGCAGCCCCTCCTAAGGGACCACGACTGCAGGGTGGGGATAGTGGTTTTCTCTTCCCCTTCCTGGTCAGGGAATGACCCTCTTACTGGTTATGGAAAAGTCAGAGGACAAGGGATCGCTGTGCTAAGAAGGGGCTTTGAGAAGAATACTGATCGCAAGTATTGATGAAGGGCTTACTGTGCGTAGCAAGTTAGCTACGGTAACCCATGCAGCCTGCGCATCAGTCCTGTTGTGTAGGGCCTGCAGGAACTGAGGTGTAGGTGAGGGGACTCGCCCAGGGTCACATAGGCCCAGCCAGGCTCGAGGGGAGCTGGAGCCAGCTGGGGAGGGGATTTATTCTGGGGTGTTGGGGAGGGGAGGCCTGGGGCAGGGGGACCAGCGCAGGGCTGAGGTGGGACACGGTGTTTGAACCTCTGTGTCCTCCGTGCTCTGACATCCTACCCTGGTGTGCCAGTGGGGAGGCGGGGGTGTGGACAGGTGATTCCCTCCCCTGCCCCCCGGGGCAGTGAGTCCCTAGACCGCCAAGCTGCAGGATGGCGCTCCTGGCAGGGCTGACAGGTCCTGGGTGAGGGCGTGGAGGCTTTGGAGAGCTTGGCCTTGGTGGAGCCAAATTCAGGGTGAGTGGTGAGGAGGGCCCAGGATGGAGGAGGCATCAGGGGAGGAGGTGGGTGGGCGGAGCGTGGACACTCTCCTGGGGCGGGGGGGGGAACCAGGGAAAACTGCGAGGTGCAGGTGGAAGGCTGCTGTGGGGGCAGGGGACAGGGCGGGAGGGCCCCCGTGAGGTCTGGTGCTTCGAGGGCTGGGTGGCCGGAGTTGGGCGAGCGCCTTCCGCGGCCCCCAGTCCGGGTCCTGGAGCGAGCTCTGGGGCCTCTGGCTGCCTGTCTTATGCAGAAAGCTTGTCTCCTTGGATTCCCTCAGGCCGAGCTCCGTCTCTCACCTGGGTTTTCATGCATGGGGGCCCTGAGGCCTCTCTGCCTCCCCGGGCTTCCCTCCGCCGTTCATTCATTTAGTGGGTCGACAGGTGTCGCCAGCTGGGCCCTGTGTGCTGGGCCCCGCATCGGCCTGGGCTCGGTGGACACAGCAGGAAGCAAAACCGAGCGCCCTCAGGTTGCAGCGTGCCCGGGGGGCTTTCAGGGGAAGCAGAGGTCGCTGCCCTCAGAGCCTCCCTGGGGGAACTCCTGGGCCCCTGGGGATGAGCATGGAGGTTGTCCATGGGGGTCTCCAAGGTGCCAATGGACATGGTGCTTGTTCCCGGTGATATGAGAAGGTGATGGCAGAGACCGGACAGTCCCATCCCCTGTCCCTGTCCACGGCCCCCCATGTCCCCCATTGGTCCCTGAACCCTGCTGCACAAGCCCTGAGGATGGGCAGCGGCCTCCCTGGGGACGGCAGACAAGAGTTGACCGTGGTCTGGAGCTCTGCCCAGGTGCCCAGCGTCCCCTTTCCCCTTTCCTGGCACCTCTCTGCCTCTTTGTCTTCTTTTGGTACCGGTGAAGGGTGGTTTTGCCAGCCGCTGACCTCCAGGGACCAGATGTGAGAGTAGTCTTCAACAGGAAGGTGACCGGTCAGTTCAGCTCATCTCAAAGCGCCGAGGGCCGTTGGGGGCTGCGTGCCGGCACCCCAGAGAGAGCCAGGGTACCTGGGCTGCACCCTGCCCGCCCCCCCGTGGCCTCTCCGAGGGGTTCCCCATCGCCCTGGGCTGCCACTCCTCACGCCTTTCTCACACCCCTGTGTCAGGGAGCGGTCCCGTGCAGAGTCGCAGTGGCGCCTGTGCTCACCAGGCGGCAGGCAGCACCCCCGGCCAAGGGGACCGATCAGGTGCGCAGCCCGAAGCTCCCTGATGGGGGGACTGGGGTGCCGGGCTGAGATTGGAGCTGCCTGACTCGTTCTGCCCGAAGACCCCTCATAGTCGGTCTTCCCTGGCCCCCGAGGGCCCCCTGTCTCTGCTTGGCAAAGGCTCCCTCGGCTCCTGCCCTTGGGGTGACTTGGCTGCAGCCGCCTGGGCCTGTGGGCCCATGACACAAGCCGGGGTGGGGACACACGATGCCCCCAGAAGGCTCTTCCTAAGTCTCCGTATGCCGTGGAGGGTCACGCAGCACCTCGGGCTTCTAGATGTGACGCTGATGTGTCAGTGTGAGACCCGTGGCCTTGTTTGGCAGAGGTCTGGCTGGGAGCACCACCCCGTCTCACAGTCGAGGAAGCTGGGCCGCGGGGTCCTGACAAAGGCCGCCTGGAGCCCTGCGGTGGGACGGGGCGGGGAGGGGGACCGTGAACACAGTCCGTGTGCCAGGCTGGCCTTGGGGGTCCTGCACTCGCCTTGGGGCCCCAGCTGGGTGGCTGTTAGCACCCCTGTTGGGCAGGGGGCGATGGGCACAGTGGGGGCTGCTCCTGTCCTGGGCCCAGAGCCTGTTGTTCAGACCCTGCCCTACCCAGCGTGCAGGCATCTCATTCCAGAGCCTCAGCAAGGCCACAGCTGGGTCCTCACCTTTCTCTCCCCAGGAGTCCTGGGGTGGGTGAGTGTCTCCTGATCC
>ML664188.1:701548-720421 GCA_007570785.1 Antilocapra americana | reverse complement strand
TCCTGGGGTGGGTGAGTGTCTCCTGATCCTGCTCCTCACCCGCTGTGTCCCCTCTGCCCACAGGTGCCGTGGCCAGGCGGGATCTGTGCTTGGACCAGGCTGTGGTCCTCATTGAAGACGCCATCCAGGTGGGTGGGCCTGCGCTTGCCCTGGGGCTCGTGGGGGCTGGGCAGGGGCTGTCCCACTGGCCCCTTCACTCCTGCCGTCCTGGGGCCAGGGTGCGGTTGCTGGGCCGGGTGGTCACATCCCTGTGCTAACCGGGATTTGGGGCTTGGTCCCCTCCAATCCTCCTTAGGAGACGTGTGCCTGGTGCCCTTCTGGGTCCCTTGTCACTCATTTCGCCGATTCACCATCTGCCCAGGGTCTGTTGTGTGCCGTACTGCTCTGGGGTCTTTGAAAGATACCCAGAGGTGGCACCACCTTCCTTCGCCTGCAGACGACACCCCGGGTTACTCAGGGAGATAGACTGTGGAAGCCGGCAGTGCCCCATGTCGGGGAAGAGGCTGGGGGCATCCTGGAGGGTGACTCAGCAGAGGTGGGGCAAGGTCGGCCTTGCACAGAAGTGAGGAGAGCCTCACGGGCAGACACAGCTGTGCATCCAGCAGGCCGGGTCTGTCCACTGGCTGGTTCCAGGGTCTGGCCCTCGGGCGTTCTCCCTCTGCCGGGAAACTTAGTAGCTTGGGAGGGTCCGACCCTGCTGGGTGGCCACAAGGCCCCAGTCCCTGTGGAGCGGACTCTGTGATCCCTGGGCCGTGTCCCCGCCTCGGATGTGTTGTGGGGTGAGGGGCTGCCCTGCATGGGCTGGCTGTGCCGTGAGGCACCGCGGGGACCCTCACTCACCCTGTGTGACCTCCACCCCCAGTACCGCTCCATCAACCACCGCATGGACGCCCGGTCGCTGTGGCTCTACAGGCGGTACTACTCAAGCACCAGCCAGTGGTAAGCGGGCACGCGCCCCACGGGCCACCTGCAGCCAGCCAGGGTGGGGGTTTCGGGGGGCAGGCAGACTCCCCTCCCTGGGGTGGACCTCCTTATTGGAGCTGAGGCAGAAAGGGCCCCTCTGTAGTGAGGGCTCGTTTCCAGAATCTTCCGGCCAGCTGTGGCACCTGAGTTTGGACCCAGTGTGTGTGGTCTGACCACACACTGGTGGCCCTGGAGCAGGAAGTGTGGGCCCCGGCCTTTGGCCCCGTGGAGTCTGCCCTGCTGCCTTCCAGGCATCCTGCCTGCTGGTCTGCTCTTTGGGCCCCCGCGCATGGCTGGTTCGTGCCTTCTGACCAGTTTCATTTCCTTTTCCAGTATTCTGAGCATCACCATTTTCCTGATCCTGGCTTTGGCCTTCGTTGAGACCCCTTCCTCGCTCACTAGCACGTCGGACGTGCGCTACCGCCCGGCCCCTTGGGAGCCGCCCTGTGGCCTGACGGAGGGCATCGAGGCACTCTGCCTGTTGGTCTTCATGGCCGACGTCTCCGTGAAGGTGAGGGGGCACCTCGCCCACCTTGCTCTCCCGCCTGGTCGTGGTTTCCTGGGTTTATTCTTCACCCTCCCGGAGCCAGCTGTGCACTTTGACCCGCAGGGCACAGACCTGCCTCTTGGACAGCCCTTTCTGCCCCAGACCATTGATGGGGGTCGGCCGAGCCATGTGGGGTGTGCAGCCTCGCGGGATCTGGGGAGGGTGCGGCTGAGGGTCCAGAGTGCCACCTTGGGGAGAGACCCCTGCACAAGAGCAAGAGGGCCCTGGAGGGGTCTTTCCACAGCCCTCACCGCCCCCGCCAACCAAGGAGAAGCCCAAGGCGGGGGTGGGCGGGGGCAGGCAGGGGCGGGTGGGGGCGAGGGGCAGCTGCCCTCGCCAGTGTGCCGGCCTGGCTTCTGTGACCCGGATCCTTCCAGAAACCGGGGGTGGGCCCGCCCTTGACGAGCGAGCTGTGCTGTGCAGGGTGTCAGAGCCACAGGGACTCGCCAGGGAGACCCCGCTGCTGGCTACGCCTCCCGTCTGATGAGCAGCAGGGATGCCATGGCGCTATCGCTGGCCCCACGGGCACATCCCCAGCTGAGCCAGCTGCACCCTGCCTGTGGCCCTTCAGGGGGCAGTTCAGCCTCTGTGGTCTGACCCCAAAGGGGCACGGGTGAGCCTCAGCGCGTGTGTGACCAAGATCCCTGGCAGTTTCTTATTTCTCTTATTTTAGCCTATAATGTGGTTAGGAGGTCTGGGGGTTTTAAACTGGAACTGAAACTGGTGAGTTTTCATTGGCCTTTTTTGAATGGCAGGTTCGTTTGGGAAGTCTCGGAAGGTGGGAGAGAGCATGGGTTTTATCTGCAAGCGGTGACCTCTGGGGGGGTCAGTGATAGAAAGTTAGGCGCTGGCCACCCAGATGACAAACCCACCTTCCCAAGGCCAGCCCCTGGGTCACTGCGCTGGTTCCTGGTCTTTTCCGGAACTGTCCCCATGCACAGGCTGCAGCGGTGACCGGACAGGCAGGACGGCTGTGAGGACAGGCTGGAGCGGGTCCGCGCCGCGCCCGTGGTCACGAGCAGGCTGGGCAAGGCGTGTGGCTTCCCACCCGCCCGGCGCCCAGCTTCCTGCTCCGAGTCACGCAGGGATCAGGCGGCTCCCCGCGGGGGCGTCCCCCGCGTCGGCCCAGCGTCCCCCGCGTCCACACGGCGCAGGCCTCGCACCGGCTGCCCGCGCTCAGCTGCCGTTTGTCTTGCAGAGCTACCTGATCGGGTGGGCCCAGTTCCGGAGGAACCCCTGGCTGCTGGCCTACCTCGTGGTGCTGGTCGTGTCTGTCCTGGACTGGATCGTGTCGTTGAGTCTCGTCTGCCAGGAGGTGGGTGGTCAGGCGCCTCCGAGGGAGGCGGGGAGCTCTGGAGGGGGTGAGTGGCTCAGGTGGATGGTGCAGGGTGTAGGGGAGAGCCCTGGGGCCCTGGGGCCCTCTGGCCCAGCTCTGCACCGTCCAGCCCACATCAGTCACCTGCAGGCTGGAGCCTTGTCCCCACCTTCAGGCCCAGGGAAGGCACAAGGCCCTGGGGGCGAGTTCCAGGGTCATGATCCTGCCTGCCATCAGTGATCCAGTGGTCCACAACCCCCAGGCATGCGTCTCTGTCTGCCTGTGATCTGAGCTCGAAGAGGTCGGCTTGGGGGCGTTTGTAGCCCTCAGGGCTGGTCCGGGACACAGAAGTGCCATCAGGTGCTCTACCGTAAGGGCTTAGACAGGGCTTGAGTAACCAAGAAAGCGAGAGGGGACCCGGACCCCAGCTCTGAAGGCAGCAGCCCTCCCACCCCACTGGGGCTGGGGGAGTAAAGGAGAGACTGGGGCTGTGGGGCTCAGGGGAGGGGCTCCCGCCCTCTAGGAGGGAGGGTGCTGGTGCCTCCAAGAAGCGCGGTGGTGACTTAGTTCTGGGGGTGCTGGAGCCCAGGGAGGGGGGATGCCCTGGGTGCTGCCAGCGGGAACGGCATGTGGACGGAGGCCAGTGGGCACCCCCACCCCTCCCGCCGCCCTCCTGCCCATCGGGGCAGCTGGTGCAGGGGTCGGGGGTCAGGGGTGGGTCCCCAGCTCACAGCAGGGCTGCAGGGTTGGGGGGGCATGGTGCTCCCTACAGCCCCTTCGTGCATCCTCCACGTCCCTGCATGAGGACCCTCCTCCCTGAGGAGCTGCCGCCCCCTCCCCAGATGGCACAGAGGCCAGCCCAGCCACCGCTGGCTCCATTTCTGAGTGATGGTTACTGTGTCCATCAAGGGTCACCGAACATTCTGTCACTGCAAGGGGAATCATGGGCCCCGCTACCACCAAGGGCCCTCCGTGAAGTTAGGGAGCAGAGAGGCACGAGGGCCCTTGCTGTGCACAGACGCTGTCTGTGTAACCGGCGGGGAGGACGCGTGGCTGGCTGTCTCCGGCCCCACATCGCTGGGTCTCTGTACACAGGGACCTTCACTCCCGAGGGGCCCAAGTCTGTGGCGGTCCTGCCTCTTTATTCCTGGAGTCTTGTGACAGTTTTCTATCCTGATGTCCCTCAGGGGAGCCCACACTGACCTCCCTGTCCCTCTGGGCGGCAGCACCCCGAGCTTGCCTTGGTAACTGGAGCTGTGGCCCTGCCCACCGGCCCCCAGTTCTCTTCACAGACAGCTGTGGTTCAGAAATGCCCTCCTCAGGGGTGGTCCTGGGAGAGGCGGGGGGGCTGGGGACAGGGGGCAGAGTCCATGCCCGCCCGCCTGTCTGCTGAGGACAGCTGACTGCCTTGCTTGGGGAGTGGCTGGAGAGTCCCCCCGAGGGCCACGAGGGGGCCGGCACTGGGTTCTGCCAGTGGCCAGGGTGGGGCGGTCCATACTGTTGGCCCTGGGCATGACCCCCATCCCGGTCTCTACCCAAGCTGCAGGGGGCAGGTGGCCAGCTGAGCAGAGGTGGGGGTGAGGGTGCCCAGCACGGCTGCCAGCAGGAGGTGGGGGGTGGGTGTCCGGGGCTTCCAGGCAGCTGTGGAGGGCTTGGGCAGGGAGGGGAGGCCATCAGCTTTGTGTTTGTAAGACAAGAGGGTGCCCCCTGGACGTGTCTGGAGCTGACAGCTTGGGTTCTAGATTGAATCCGGAGGGACCCTTACTATTGTAAGGACAGACCAGTTCCCAGGGCCGTGAGGCCAGAGAGAGGGGAGGAGGGGCTTCCAGCCCGTGGTCGGGCACAGAGCGGGTGACCCAGGTGTCAGGCTGGGGAGGCGCTTGCTGGCCAGGCAGCAGGACAGGAGGTGATCCTGGGCTCAGAGACCGCGGGCAGGTCCAGTGTCCTCGGGCAGGAGGGTGGGTTGGCTGGAACAGGAGCAAGGAACAGGTGAGCGAAGGGGAGTGTGGCATTTTTGTTGTGAGTGGGGAGCACTGAAGCACGTGGTGTGTGTGTGCACGTGGGGACGGGGTGAGAGCTCTGAGGGGCCTGAGCACAGGGAGGAGGGCCCTTGGTGTGACAGGACTGGGGAGAGGAAGGGGTGTGTGTTGATGTGTGTACATTTGTGTGAGCATGGAGGTGTGGGTGTGAGTGTGGAGGTGTAGGGTGTGTGTGTGTGAGCGTGGAGGTACAGGTGTGTATGTATGTGTGTGAGCATGGAGGTGCAGCGTGTGTGTGAGCATGGCGATGTGGGGGTGTGTGTGCACACGTGAGCATGGAGGTGGCAGAGCGTGTGTGTGAGCATGGCAGTGTGGGGGTGTGTGTGCACACGTGAGTGTGGAGGTGCAGCGTGTGTGTGAGCATGGCGGTGTGGGGGTGTGTGTGCACACGTGGGCGTGGAGGTGCAGCGTGTGTGTGAGCATGGCGGTGTGGGGGTGTGTGCACACGTGGGCGTGGAGGTGCACCGTGTGTGTGAGCGTGGCGGTGTGGGGCTCCTGCTCAGTGTCTGCCGGTCTGGTCTGTGTGGGAGGCTGTGACCTGGAGCGAATGAGGGGCTGCGGGCTGCAGATGGAGGGGGCCTGGGACAGCCCCCAGAGGGCAGGACAGCGGCTTTCCAGACCAGTCCAGGGGCGCCCGCAAGGGCCTGGGGAGACAGGCTGGCGACCCCCTGGCCCTGGTGCAGCCACGTCTGGGGGCCTGGGAGCCCTGGGTTCCAACCTGGGCTCAGAGAGACGCAGAGGCCAAGGTCAGGCGAGCGGGCAGCCTGGGGACAGCGGGGCCGTGGCCGTCCTCACCGAGCGTCGGGTCTCTGGGCCCGCCCTGGGGCCGTGCTCAGCGTCCCGGTGTGGGTCTCTCGCAGCCCCTGCGGGTGCGCCGGCTGCTGCGCCCCTTCTTCCTGATGCAGAATTCCTCCATGATGAAGAAGACGCTCAAGTGCATCAGGCGCTCGCTGCCAGAGATGGCCAGGTGGGCGCTGGGCTGGGGGGGTGCTGGGTCGGGGGGCCCTGGGGCCAGGTGGGTTGGCAGGGCGGGGCGCGGATTTCTGCCCCCTGCTGGGGGGCTGGGGCTCCCTTCCTCTTGCCGGGGTCGGGGGGCCTGTGGACAGGCAGGCATTTTGGGGTCTCTGTCTTGCACCTAAGGCAGCCCTCTTCATGGCCTTGCCTTCCTCCCTGCCCCTGCTCCATCCTGCGTGCGCTTCCTGCCTTGGCTGTGACCGCTCACTCCCCCCCACCCCTGGCCCCCCCCTCTCCCCGCACCCCCCCACCCCCATGACCCACATAGTGACCCCTCACCGCTGGCCCAGGTTGACGGCAGTGGCCTTTCCTCTGCGAGTCCCGGGGGTCCGTGGGACTGTCTCTCCCGGGACAGGTTCGCTAGGGTTGCACTTCTCCTGCCAGAGTCCACTGAGCCGGCGGCCGGGTAGGGGCAGAGGAGGGACCTGGCCCGGGGCGGGGGGCTCCCTGCTGGGACCGCGTCCACCCGACGCTGAATGCCGCTCTCCCACCTGCCCCCCAGCGTCGGGCTGCTGCTGGCCGTCCACCTGTGTCTCTTCACCGTGTTTGGGATGCTGCTCTTCACCGGCGAGAAGGTACGGTGCTCTCTGTTCCGCTCCGCCAGGTGACCCATAGTGCCGCCCTCCGTCAGTCCAGTGGCTAGTTCTTGGTCGGCAGAGACAGGTCCTGGTTAGGCTCCCTGCCCGCCTGGTCCCCAGCAGCCCTCCCGGCTCCGGCTGCTCCCTCCAAGCCCCACTGTCCTGGGCCACTCACTGACCCTTCTTCTCTGAACCCCGCTCAGATGGAGGCCTCTCAGACCGGCCATCAGGGCGGCCCTCTCAGCCCCTGCCTGTTTGTCCAGAGGGGACCCCTTCCTGCCTGGACCCCTCCCCTCCCAGGTGGCGTCTGTGTGACTGTGTGCATGCCCTGTGTGTGTTTCCATCTCTGTGTGCACACGCGTGGGGGTGTCTGTGTGTGTGTGTCTGTGTAACTGCGTGTGCATGCCGTGTGTGTGTGTGTTTCCATCTCTGTGTACATGCATGGGGATGTCTGTGTGTGTGTCTATGTAGCTGTGTGTGTGTGTGTGTTTCTTTCTCTGTGCACACGCATGGGGCCGTCTGTGTGTGTTCTGTATGACTGTGTGTGTGTTTCTATGTCTGTGTGCACACACATGGGGATGTCTGTGTGTGTGTAACTCTGTGTGTGTTTCTGTCTCTGTGTGTGCATGCATGGGGGTGTCTGTGTGTGCGTGTGTGTGTGAGTCTGGGTGGCAGGGGCAGCCAGGCTGTGAGGTGGGAGCAGTAACAGTATCTCAGGACCCATGTGTCTGTCCAGTGTCGCTGCTGTTTATGGAGTGCAGGACAGGTGGGGTGGGCGAGGGTGCACCCCGGGAGTGGGGGGAGGGGTGGGCCTCTGTCCTGAGGTGTCCGTGGAGGGCTGGCCCTCGGGTGGCAGCTAGGAGAGTGGCACTCCGAGGCTCCCTGAGTGATGAGGTGGTTTGTGCCTGGGCGAGCGCCTCCCGCCCACACTGTGTCCAGGGCGCACACCCAGCCAGTGGAGTCCAGCTGGGAGTGGGCTGGCCGGCCCCCACCGGGCCCTCTCGGCCCAGGCTGTGATGCTGCCCGCCAGGCTGGTGAGAGCTGTTCATTGTGGCTCCGAGCAGGCCTGCCCCAGTGGCCGGCGTCCTTGTGGGGCGTCCCTGGACACTGGCTCTCAGGCCTGAAGGTCCTGAGCGCGGTCTGCCTGGCCTGGAGCTCGGAGCCCACTGGGAGGAGATGGAGAGATGGGATCTGAGGCTGCGCAGCCTTAGTGGGAGGTCCGGGCTTGTTGGGTCTGGGGCCTGGGCTTTGCGGCCTGAGGCCCGGTGGCTCCTCAGTGCTGTCACCTCTGCTTCTGCAGGACGCTGGGCAGGACCGGGAGCGGCTGACCTACTTCTTCAACCTGCCTGAGGCGCTGACCACCCTCCTGGTGCTGCTCACCACTGCCAACAATCCCGATGGTACGGGGGCCGGGGGCAGGGCGAGCCTGGGGATGGGCGGGGGCACGGGGCTAGCGCTGAGCCTGGCGCTGGGCGTGGGGGCCCCCAAAGCCTCTTTCTCGAGAGCTGGGGATTAAAGGTGGAGCCCCCGCAGCCTTTCCTGGCTTTCTTTTTCCCTCTTTTGTGTCTCTTCTCTCTCCCACTTTCCCCCCTCACCTTCCCCTTTCTTTCTAGTTTTCTTTCTCTGTTCTTTCTCCTCTTCCCCCCAATTTCTGATTCCTGAGAAGCTAGAGCTGGATGCTCTTCTTTGTGATGATGGACTGATCTGGGCTCAGTGAGTGCCTGGCGGCCTCCTCTCTGAGGCTCAGTCCCACCATGTGTGAGGCCCTAGGGTGTCCAGTGGCTGCGACATTGACTGTGTCAGGGTTGCTGATGAGGCCTCTATCTGCTCGGGCCGGGCGTGTGGCCAGGAGGTGGGGGGGTGGTTTGCAGTCCTTGGGCTCAGCTGTGGCCTGGCCAGCCTGGCTGGGGCCTTTTGTCTTGGGCTGGGGGTGGTCACCAACCATAGAGACCCTCCCAAGAGGTCAGCCACTGGCTTCCTTACCTGGCGAGAGCTGTGCCCAGGACCCTGAGGACTGTCCCCACTCACTGTCCCCTGTGAGTCCTCCAGTCACTGAGGGAGGGCTGAGCTTTGTCTGCAGGGAGTACTCACAGGGACGTGTACAGGATGAGCATCCTCCAAAGGCAGTGAGTTCCCCGTCCCCACAGGTGTGCAAGCAGAGGTGTGAGGGGGCAGAACTTGGGCAAGAAGGCCTTCCTGGTCCACCAACACAGGGACCTCCTTTCTGTTGAAAAAACAGTGGTATAAGACGATGAAGGGGATCAGCTGAACGTTGGGATTATGAGTGTTTATTTTCTCTGATTTCTTTCAGTGATGATTCCTGTGTATTCCAGGAACCGAGCCTACGCCATCTTCTTCATAGCCTTTACCCTGATCGGTGAGTCTGGGCGGGTCTGCAGGGGTCGCCTGGGGCAAGGTTCTGGGTGTGTTCCCCAACCCTGTGACCTCACCTCGGTGTGACCTCTGTAGTTTTCACTCCGTGACCACCAGTGACCTGTCCTCAGTGCCTGCTGGGCAGGCCAGGTGGCGCCCCATCTGCACACGAGGGCCTCGGGTCCCTGCCCTGCTCACTCAGCTGGCTTGCTGCTGACGGGCTGGGCCCCTGATGCGGCCGCTCCTCCAGACTCTGCCGCTGCCCACATGGTCCTCGCTGACCATTTGGTCCCTGCTCACCATGGCCTTTCCTCTCCCAAGGGAGCTTGTTTCTGATGAACCTGCTGACGGCCATCATCTACAACCAGTTCCGGGGCTACCTGATGGTGAGCTGAGCTGCCCCCCTGCCCGGCTGTGCCTGGAGCTGCCCCTGGAGGCCTGGCAGGGAGCTGGCTGGCAGCGTGGCCCTGGGGCTGTCTGGGTGTGGATGTGGGTGGGAGCGTGGGGTCTGTGGTGGTCTCGACACTGCCCCCGCCTCCCTTTTGTGGGTGAGGGGGACTGGGCCCATCCTCTCTCTCTGCCCCCCGGGGGGTGCTGGCCCCTTCCCTTCCCCACCTCCTCTAGAGGGAAACTGCAAGAAGACCAAAGCTCCCAGGGCAGTGACCACCCCCCTGCCCCCCATGTAGGTGGGCCAGGGACCCCATGTCCACTGAGAAGGGATGTGTACCTTAGTGAATTTCACAGCGGTGGCTGCCGGCAGGGCCTGGCCCTTGCTGTCTGGCTGCCCTCTGATGCCCACAGGGTGAAGGGCTGCTCTCTGGGCTGCGAGTGAGCCGGGGCTGTCTGGGGCGAGGGGCAGGGCGGCCAGGGACAGGGCTGGGTCAAGCCCCTCAGCCCTATCCCCTTTTCAGATGTCTCTCCAGACCTCACTGCTGCGGAGACGGCTGGGGGCTCGGGCTGCCTACAAGGTCCTCTCGTCCGTGACAGGAGAGGGAGAAGCCTACCCTGAGCGGTGAGAGTGGGGGGCTCCTGCCCCTCCCCCGAGGCTGCTCTGGGAGGCGTGTTCATGGGGGTTGTTTCCCGAGCTCTCTGCTGGCAGTGGGTCACGAGGCTCCTTTGGAGTCAAGCATCCCTGGGTGGGTTCCATGGTCCTGGTGTACTAGTTAACTTGTGTCCTCATGACCAGCTGGAGATCCTGGTCTAGTGGGGGCCACACACTCTGGCCTGTCCCCCAGGTGCCCTTCCTACACCCAAGCTGTGACTTGGGGTCCAGGGTGAGAAAGGCCTGGGACACACGTCCACTCTGCCCCCACTCTGTGACAGCTTGGAGGCAGTGTCACAGGGCAGCTCCAGTCCCCACTGCTCAGTGGCCCCGAGGCCTGTGGGTCACATGTTCTAGCATCCTCAGCCGCTCCTCTCTAAGGCAGAACCACGGGGTCTCGGGATTTTGGAGACAGGAGGACCATCAGGAGCTGCTTCCTGGAGAACTTGTCACTGCCCAGGCTGCTCGGGCCAGTGGTCAGGGTGCCTGAGGATGCTGAGTTGGCTGGGCTCACTAAGGGCGTCTTCCCCACAGACTCGGGGTGAAGCCTGAGGATTTCTTGCAAGTGCTCCAGAAAGTCCAGCTGGACAATGACCACAAACAGGCCATCATGGAGGTACTGGTCTCCCCCTCGACCCCGCCTGTGCCTCTGGGCTCCCTAAGTCACGTGGGTGTCATTTCAGATCAGCCCGACTGGCCTGGTCCTGGCTGCCCAGCACACCTGTGCGTTCCTGCTTTGCAGAAGCTGCATTCCCGCAGTGGTGGCCTGCTGTCAACTGACGAGTTTCAGAAACTCTTCGACGAGTTTGATAAGAAGGTGATTAAAGAGGTAACTGTGGCCGGGCCAGGGGCACCTGGGGTTAGCGGGGAGGTCCTCGGCGTCTCTAGGCGTTGATCACCTGGGTCACTTTTAGTGACTGGCGCCGGGACTCACCTTCCCAGGGATTCTGGCCCCTAGGGTGTTCATGGGAGCAGAGCTGGTGTGGCTCTTGGAAACTGGGGAGATTGTGTGACCTCATGAAATTCCCAGACCACAGGGACTGCAGTCCTGACCCAGAGGAACTTCCCAATTTTCTCCATTCTTCAGATAGACTTTTCTCCTCTTCTCATACATCCTAACCCGGGAGGTTCCTGTGTTTGTCCAGAACTTTTGTCTGTTGTCCTTGACACTGATTTTTAAAGTTAGCAGGTGGAATTCAGCATCCAGCTTAACACTGTGTCCCCAGGACCTTGGCCCACCTGCATTTTACGCGGCAGGTGTCTGGGAGGTGGTAGGGAACGAGGTTCAGGGAGACAGCTGAGCTGTTCCCAGGCAGAGTGTGGGGCAGCAGAGGGGGCGGCCGTTCCAGCCACCTGGCCTTGACAGGGCCAAGCTGGGCTCGGATGAGGACTGAAGGGATGGAGTCAGTCATCGCCTGTTGATCGGACCCCTTGCAGCTCAGTGTCACCGTTGAGTCAGTCAGCTCAGCCGCTGTAACAAGTGTCACAGGCTGTGTGTGTGTGTGTGTGACGTCTGGAGGTACTTAAATACCAGGGCTTATTGTCTCCAGTTCTGGAGGCTGGAATCTGAGATCCAGGCGTGGGCAGGGCTGGTTCCTCTCCTCGGTGTGTGGATGGCTGTCTTCTCCCTGTGTCTTCATGTGGCTTTCCCTCTGTTGTGTGTCTATCTCCTGATCTCCCCTTCTTATAAGGTCAACAGTCCTATGGGATTAGGGCCCACCCCAGTGACCTCATTTTAACTTAACTGCCTCTGGAAAGACCCAGTTTCCAAATGCAGTCACATCTGAGGTTCTGGGGGTTAGGGTCTAAAAATACAAATTTTGGGGGATGCACCTTAGCCCACAAGTGTCTTCTCCAGGTCTTGTGGTCAACCTCCATGGCCTCAGGCCCCAGTCAGAGGTGGTTTTCCCTGAGAACCTGAGGCCTTTCCAGGTCCCCCGGAGGCAAGTCCTGTTTGGCCTGGAGCTACAGGTGCTGTATCCTCAGCCTCTGGGTTGTCAGCAGCATCCTTATTGCAGGACCCGCGGGGTACAGGAGGTGTTATAGGGACAGACAGGCAGACACTTGATATGTTAACATACATCACACCGTCCTTGTCCAGGTGACTTGAAGGAAATAAGTAAGTACGTGCCATCAATTTCAGTTTTATAGAAATTGTGACAATGTCTTTCAAAGGGTAGTAAATCCAGAAACCCCTTTCTAGATGACAGTCCTGGGGCAGGAGGTGTGCTGGGCCCAGGAGGCAGCTCTCGGCAGCTGTTGTTTTGGTAGGCTGTGGTCCGGCCCTTTTCTGCATGCAGGCTGACCTGGGTGAGAAAATGCTGGGGAGGTGGGCTCCTTTCTCAGGGTTCGCTGAGCCAGCCAGACCCTCCCCGGGCACGTGCCAGCTGGCCTGTAGGGTGCTGCTGGGTCTAGGTCGCCCAAGACCAGCTCTCCCTTTGCCCCGAGTCAGGGTCTAATATCAAAAGGAGGTGCTGCTGTGGTGGCTGCTGCAGCAGGGCACAGACTTCAAATGGTGGCACTCGCAGGCCCTGCCCCCCGCTGGCCACGCCCCCGCTGGCCACGTCCTCCGCTGACCACGCCCCTCACCGGCCACGCCCTCCGCTGGCCACGCCCTCCGCTGGCCACGCCCCCCTGTGGCCATACCTTTCCTACTGTGTGTGGTTCATGGGACGCTCTCTCTTCCCATATGCCCTGGATCTAAAGTCCAGAGCTATGATTTGAGGTGGGAGTCTGGGTCCTTGAAGTTTGGGGAGCTGTGATATCCTTGTCTTGGTTTTATGACATTCTCCTCCCCACCCCACCAGTGCTGACTGCAAGCTGGCAGGTGCTTCAAGGATTGTTAGCGTGTGAGGGCTTGTCCGGGGTGCCCTGACAGGCTGTGAGTTTGGAATCACTGCTGAAGAGAGGCGTTCTCTAGATGGCTGACAGCAGGAAATCATGAGCCTTCATGAGAGCCCTCCCATGTGTGGTCACCTTCTGTCCATCAACCAGGCCTTGGTCCAGTGCTGGTTAGTTCGTGCTATCTGGCTGCAGAGAAGGTACCATGCCAGCTTCTGAAAGCCTGTTTTTCTTTTACTTTTTTTGACTGCATCACACAGCATGTGGGATCTTAGTTCTCTGACCAGGGATTGAACCCGTGACCCCTGCAGTGGAAGCCCAGAGTCCTAACAACTGGACCACCAGGGAAGTCCCTGTTTTTCTTTTAATAAGATGTTCTTGAGGTTAAAAACATAGCAGGCATTCATTACAGATAGTAGAGAAAAACCCACCCAACTGTCCACCTTCCAGGAAATCATTTCATGGAAATTGTTTCAAGGTTTGTTATTTCTTAATAATGATGTGATATATGAATTCATTCTTCTTGTAACAGTTTAACCTAATGGATAATGCTGAAGTCTCTTTTGGCCAATATATCAGTCTGGGTTCAGGCAGGAGACAGAAATCATGTAGAAATTTAACATCGAAAAGTATTAGCTGTGATACTTGAACATCGAAAAGTATTAACTGTAAGAGTCACTGTAACATGGAGAAGCGCTGTGGTCCTCGAGGGTGGAGAAAGATGCCTGGGGAAGAACAGACCTGGTAGGGAACCCCTTCCCCAAGGCCAGGGTCCGGACGCCTTTGGAGAAGTTGTGGTCCAGACCCCAGGGGGACAGAGATGTTTGCTGGTTTACCTGGGCTGGAGCTGGTCTGTGGTCAAGGCAAGCAGGATGCCACCATTCTGGGTGCAGCAGGCGCTGGCCATGAGCAGAGCGTGTGGGGTGCAGAGGGAAATGGGCACTGGGGCCGGCTGGTGGCCACGTTGGGGATGTTCTTAGAGGTCAGGCTGTGGCTGCAGGTCACCAGGGGACCATGCGTCTGAGTGTGGGGCAGGTTGGTGTGGGTCTCTCCATGGGTGTCTGCACCCGACTTGAGGTGTGGTTATTGTGACAGAGGAGCCAAGTGTTCAATTTGATCAGATTTAAAGTTGAATCAAGTGGCCGTGGGCAGTGAGTAGCCCCCATGTGGGATGGTCCATCTCGTGCTGCAATGACTGGTCCTTGCCTCTGTCCTGGTGCACAGGCAGGGGCCTCTCTAGTGGGGAGCCGGTTGTTGTGGGTCCCTGAGGGGGAGCAGGGTGGCATGGGTCTCTGGGCGGGAGCACAGGTTGGTGTGGGTCCCTGGGAGGGGAGTGGATTGGCGTGGGTCCCTGGAGGTGGGCAGGTTGGCGTGGGAGTGCCGGGTCTCACGGGCATCTTCACAGTGTCTTTGTTGCCCAACTGCCCTCCTCTGTCTGATCAGGCTCCACTCCAGCCTGGTGATGGTGTGTGAGTTACCTCCGTTCTGTGCTAAGTTTTCATAATTATTAGCAAGTGATTTACATGTATATTTTCACACGACACTTGGCATACATTTAAGACGACTGCACACTTGTCCACCTTGGGCTACGTGCAGCATCAGTACCCTTCTGGGTTATTTCCACGTCTCTCGGTGTCAGACAACCGTGATGATCATCTTCGTGCATAAAACTGACACCGTTTGAGAGGGTTTCCAGAAGCTGGGGAGCCTGGGATGGGAGGCGAGGTGGGAGGACTTTGAGTCCCAGGAGAAGGGGGTTGGGCCTCTCGGTCCCCCGTGGCCGAGACTGGCTCCATCATGTTTCTGAGTGTGCGTGTCCCCCCAGCACCCGCCGCCACCCGAGTACCAGTCTCCGTTTCTGCGGAGCGTCCAGTTCCTCTTTGGCCACCACTACTTTGACTACCTGGGCAACCTCATGGCCCTCGGAAACCTCGTGACCATCTGCGTGAGTGTGGGTCTGCCCTGGCGTGCTGCCCGCCGGCTCGCTCCCTGGCCCCCGGGCTGAGCCGCCGACCGCTCTGGCTCCGCAGGTGTTCCTGGTGTTGGACGCTCACGTGCTGCCCAAGGACCGCGACGACTTCGTGCTGGGGGTGAGCTCTGCAGCCGCGGGGCTGTCATCCAGGGTGATGGGGCGTGAGGGGGCAGAGGGCACCCCCTGCCCACCTTGGGCCCGGGTCCCTGGGAGGCAGGGCCATCCTGGTGCTTCACAGCGGTGCCTCTGGGGTAGAGAGACGTAGAGCGTGGCAGTCGAGGGCCTGACCGATGGCCCGGGGAGACTGGATTGGGGGGTACAGGTGTGCCAGTGTGGTTGAAGCCATGCCTGGGGTAGAGGTCCCCCGAGGAGAGGATGTGGACCAAGAAGGGGGTGCGGAGATGCCTGTGTCTGGGGGTAGGGGGCTGGGGGAGAGCTGCCCAGAGGGGTGCCAGGAGCAGCAGAGAAGTGGGAAGGAAGGGTCACATGGCCCCAGCATGGGAGGGGCTGTCTGTGTGGCACGGGTTTCACCTTGTGCAGTAGGGCGGGACCCACGGGGCCCTGTGGACAGAGGCGCATGGGTCTCGTTGGCCCCACTGTGGGGGGGAAGTTGGGGAGGCCGGGGAGCCAGGCAGGACCCACAGGTGGCACCAGGACCAAACTCCAGGTGTGCTTCTCCCTTTCAGATTCTCAACTGCATCTTTATCCTGTACTACTTGCTGGAGATGCTGCTCAAGGGGTTCGCTCTGGGCCCGCGGGGCTACCTGGCCTACTCCAGCAACGTGTTCGACGGGCTCCTCACCATCGTCCTGCTGGTAAAGTCTGAGGCGGCTGAGGCGCAGCCTCTCAGGCGGGCGGCGTGCACTTGGCCTGTGCCCAGGGTCGCTTAGCTGCCCCTGGACCCCAGGGGGCCGCAGGGCCTGGGGCTCCCGCCTCCGGTGACAAAGGGGTGGTTCCGCCGGGCTCAGCTGCCTGGTGGGGGGCTACAGGAGGCTGGTTTCCGCTGCCTCTGTGGGTCGTCAGGGCTGGGGCAGGCGGAGGGCAGGCTGCCTCTCCTGACACCCCAGGGACGCCTGCAAGGAACCTGCACGACCCCGCCGGCCAGCCCAGCCCCACCAAGGGCAGTGGGGCCTTGGCGTGCGTGAGGGATGGGCAGGGTCTCAGGCACTGGAGGTCTTGGGGACTCTTTCCCCAGGTCCTGGGGGAGTGAGGGGTCGCTCCTGGTGTGCACGTCCCAGCAGCGATGTTAGTGTGATACGTACTCGTGGTTGATGGATCAGAGCTGTGGGCCCCGGGCAGCAGCAGGAAGGCAGCTGAGAGGAGGGCCTTCTGGTCCATCCTTGACCGCAGTCTCTCCTGAGCCTGGAACTCGGAGACCCTGTCCCAGCTCTGCCCTCCGCGCGTGCAGCCCCTCTCCTGAAGCCAGGGCATCCTTCTCAGCAGGGGGACGTCCCCACGTGGCACCAGCCAAGGGGGCAGGGCCGGCTGTGGTTTCTCCCCAGAACCCCTAGGGGCCCGTGTATTAGAGCCACCAGTGGGCCTGGCGTAGCAAGCCTTCTTCTCTTTTGTGATTAAAGGTTTTGGAGATCTCCACTCTGGCTGTGTACGGCTTCCCACACCGGGGCTGGTATGTGTCACAGAGAACCCGGGGAGGCCTGGCTAGTGCCCCGGGGAAGGGTGTGCGTCTGGCCTCCAGCCGCTGGTGCGGGCTGCTCTAGGGCCGAAGGCCTGACTCTCGGGCACGTGGCCTCAGCTCCTGCCCTGTGGAGTCAGGCGCCTTCTCCGCTGGGGACTCTGCCTTAAAGGCCTCGTGACCGCCTTCTGAAAGATTGTGTTCCCAGAGCTGGGGTGGGAGGCCGTGGAGGTGTCCCTGTGATGAGACGCGGGGCCCAGGTGTGCCAGGGGCCGGAAACAGGGAGGCCCCCGCCATCACTTCCTGCCCTGAGCGTCAGTTCACCTCCCCGTAGATGTCAGGGTGGCTCAGGGCTCGCTGAACTCATGCTGCCCCCAGTTCTGGCCACGTGGAGGTATGGACATTTGGCCAGGGGTCCCAGGGCGTCTTGTGGCATGGCGTGTGGCAGCCTTGGGGGTCTTGCTGCTCAAAGCACAGCTGCCCCGGTGAGCTTGCGTGCTGCCCTCGCGCCCTCAGGTGGCCCTGGCCTCTCGGTCCGTTGGCGGGGCTGCCTTCGTCTTAGTGGAGTGCTTGGGAGTTGTCTGTCAATGATGGGCTGGATGAGTCTTGCGCCTTGGGGTCTTGGGAGGGATCTGTGTCGAGGGGGACGGAGGTGGAAGCAGTGAAGCCTCAGTGCCCACCGGCAGCCGTGGGGCCAGCTCTCCTTGTTTCTCACTTGCACAAAACCCACAGGGCACTTTTGGTGGGAAGTGGTGAGAGTGTGTCCTGGGTGAGAATGGGTTAAACTTAAATAGAAACGAGAGCACAGTGAGGCCCATGAGGGACACCCAGGGGACGGGGTCACAGCTAAGGGCAAGGTCAGAGGGTGGGAGACGGGTCCGGGGCCATGTCTCTACCTGCTCTGCTGGGAGCCGAGGTGGGCGTTGGAGCCCCAGGGTTCTCCTGCAGGAGATGGGGGGTCATGTAGCCCTGCACCACGTCAGGGGCTGTGCCCTGGGAGGTGTTGCCATGAGTGCCCTGGGTCGCAGGTGTGGGCGGCTCAGGCTATGCCCTTCCATCTCGACGGAGCTTTTCCGGTTGGCGGTGCCTGTGGGGTGGCATCCTGGCACCCCTGGTAGCTCTCTCTGCATCTCTGTCTCTGGACCACGCGTCTCCTGGCGTCTCCTCTCCGGCCAACCCGTCTCCGCGTGTCTCTGCAGGAAGCCGGCGATGCTGGGCCTGCTGTCGCTGTGGGACATGACGAGGCTGGTGAACGTGCTCATTGTCTTCCGCTTCCTGCGCATCATCCCCAGCATGAAGGTACAGCCCGTGCCCGCCGGGCCTCGCACTGTCCGCCCAAGTACCTGAGATCCCTCTGCCTGAGCCCCAGCCTTACATCTTGGCTGGACAATGCTAAAGGCGGTTGGGAGCATAATGGTGTCCAGCCAAGACGGCAAGGGGGTGTCAGTGGGACCCGGGGGAGGTCTCGTGCTCCTCGGGGTCCCTGGCCTTTGTGGGGAGCCAATGTGCTCCCAGGCATCCTGAGTTTCTGAGCGGCCTTGGCACGGGCTGCCGGCAGCTACTGGTACCCCTCCGAGGACCCCCAGTGCAGGAGTGGAGCGGCTTGGGACCGTCTCTGAGCCCCAGTTTCTCATAACGTTCCCACCAGGAGTAGCCCCAGCTTTCGAGGGGGTGGGTCAGCGCAGCCCCCGCCTGGCACGGGGCGAGGGTGTCTCTCCTGTCTGCTTTCCCGAGCACTTCTCAGGAGAAAAGAACCCGAGGACACCTGCCTGCCCCTTTCTGAGTGTCCAGGTCCTTCCCTTGTGTGCGTCCCGCCAAGCTGTACACCGGGCCTGGCTGGGGGCGACCCGTCGTCACCCAGTGGTGTTTCCCATCTGAAGGGGGTCCTGGGTGCAGAGGACTGCAGCCCCGAGCCCTCCACACGTACACACACCTGTGTGACCCTACACATGCAGTGCACACAGGCATGTGATCGCACACACAAAGTCATACACAGGTGCATGTTATCACACCCCCATATAATCACACATGTCATCTGATACACACACCAATGCATGCATTTGCATGTGACTGCACACACATGCGTGTGACCCCACCACACACACATAATCGTGCAGTTGGGCACAATACAAGCACAAGAGTATCTGCACACGTGTATGAGCTCATACACACACACTATCATCTACAGTTTACACACATGCCTGTTCACACGTGCATGTAACCACACGAGCTCCCACATACAGCTCAGTTCCCGCCTGCTAGCGTCTGGTGGTGTTTCTCCTGACTTATCAAGTGGGGAAACTGGCTGCTTGGAAAGCTGGTCTCTGGGGCTTAGATTCACGTGTACCAGGGGCTCCGGCTGGGTCTCTGGGGCCCCACACCTCAAACCCCGTCACCCAGGGCTGACTGGCCATCTCCAGGTCGGCCTTTCTCAGGAGCCTCCAGACCAGCTTTAGTGGGCCAGTGGGCAGTGTGGGCAAAGACCCCACACAACATGGCTTGTGTCTGCATGCGTAGGGGTTTGTGTATGGGGGTGGGCGGGTGTGTATAGTTGTG